>VKOC01046982.1:0-15314 GCA_009364415.1 Spea multiplicata
CATAAAGTCATGTGATGCCATGTATTTTCTGTGCACACATAAGCATCGGTGGTAAATTGGAATATTGTATTTATTGTAGCAATATAACAATATCGTATATAATATTTGATTGGACTGGCAATAGGGCTAGACAAATGAAATAGGCTTTCTGCCTAAATCAGGAACGGGAACATGACTTTCCTATTATCTGTCTGTGTCTGTGACCATTTGTAGAGTCTAATTAAAATAAAGCTATAGACTTATGGGCCATACGTCTCTCAATGATGAGATCCCTGAAATTTCCAACCATCCACCCTTCGTTCTGTTTTCCTTGTAGTGTTATGTTATCTCACTTTGTGGTATTTCCCTGCCTATTTACTCAAGATAGTGATGAAAAGGCCTCCGTAGGTGACATCTAAGACTGCCACCCCATGATCAAAAAGATAATGGATTTAATGGAGGTAACCGCCTACTGAAACCAAAATATTCACACGCACACCAGGCAGGTGGGTTTCTGGCTGACACTATGCCACCAGGCGGCCACTGGCCTTAAAGTACCAGGACCATCAAATCAACACCCTAGATTAAGGGATTATGCTAGTATGTATCTTAAGGTCAATGGTTAACGTACTTCAATTAGTCAATAGAGCCAACAGTGGGGTTATGTATAAAACGTGACTCTAATGCAAAGATATTAAAGTGTTCCTAACGCCTTAGTAGATTATTACTGTTAGTTTTATGACTTTTTATCATCTGTGTTCCTGGTTTATAATGAACAATGGAAGTGGGAAATCCCTCACTGCAGCTTTGCGTGTACATGGTGTAAATAATGTCCACAATACAGCCAATTACAGGCCCTATTTGTTCCAGCGGTCAAGTAATTCATTTAACAGAATCCATGCAGGTCAAATATTTTGATTGCGTAATTACATAGAAAGTTTCATTCAGCGCCTTTCCTTCTTCTGCAAATCCAGAAACCTCTTTTATGCATTTACCCCGTTCTCCACCTCCAGCTATTTTTTGTGCACAATGTATGAATAAACATCAAAGTGTTGTGTGGGTAACCCAAACTTTTAAATAAATAAATGAATATTAATCCTTTCTCAAGCAGCCCTACTTAATCACTCTTCACTGCTTATTCAGAATAATATATACATTAAGGGTCGCTCACACAAAGGGAAAGAAAAGAAACAATAATATTGTAGAATGTCCAGTAAAAATAATATCATAACACAATATTATTTTTATTGGACATTCTACACTATTATTGTTTCCCTTTGTACGACCGCCCCTTAATATATAATTTTTTTTTTTACTAAAGACTCGGCCCTTAATAAGCTGGTGGTCTCGTCTTAGATTCCGGATAGCTTTATGCCTACCCTCTGCATGTTTAAATGGATGGTTGGGACCTTCTAAAAGTACTTGTTCCTGAAAATTTAATTTATGTAGCCAAGCAGAACCTCCATACCGATAACCGATCTGCAGAAGAGACAAAAGAGGACTCTCTCAGTTTGGAGATTTTGTAGGAGGTGTCATACACAGGGAAGAAACACTATACAATAGACTAGGCATGTGCATCATAATAATAATAATCATATTTATTGTTTTATACAGCACCATTGTATTAGTGTTGTACAATGGGATTAAAGCAGGGTTGGCCTGCCACAACTCTCAGAGCGCTGCTCTACTAAGTCTCTACTAAACAGCTCGACAAAGGCCCTGTTTGGCCGAAACGTTGCTTTTCTTTGCTTTCTCTTAAATAAAGTATTCTAAAGATTGGAAGTTGTTTGGAGTGCTGGGATTCCTTTTCTTTGTTCATTCTCTACTAAGTCTAGACCTACATACATCGCTGGTCATCACATACAATTCAAGAGCTAATTTCAAAATGATTATAGACAATAATTTGTGGTTTGTAGTAAAAGAGAGTGTGACAGAATGAGCTGTCATACAGGGACCCAAGGTACTCAGATATGGCTCCAGCCTGGCTGTCAAACAAAGATAGCACAAGCAGGAACTCCATTGTTTAATTAATCCCATCAATGGGGATAAAGGTTGGGTTGTCTACCTGTTTATCAATGTTAATTTATGCTAATAAGGTTCTGTGGCTATATCAGTCTATGTTTTACATCAATAAACTGTTCATTCCTGCTGTACTCAGTTCAAGGTAGTTGTGTCTACTTATTGGATACACATAGCAGGGTTCCAAGGTGCGCATTAGAGGACTGCATTGGGAGGCGGGTCCCGCCAAAAAACTTGCTGGCGCGGGCGGTCTTTCTGGGGCTGCGGGCGGGAGCGGGCGGTTAGGCACTGTACCTGCGGGTCCCGGTAATCCCGCAAGGATGCCTTCTCGCTTCTCCATTACAGTGTCTCCTATCTTGCTCCACCCATGAATAAGGCGGAGTCACGTGATGTGACGTCACTTCCTGTGACTCCGCCTTGTTCCTGGGCGGAGCAAGAGAAGAGACGCTGTGAGGGAACAACTCGAGGGCAGCCTTGCGGGACTGCGCGGGCGTGATTGGCCACAAATGTGGCGGGAGCGGGCGGGATTGGCCACAAATGTGGTGGGAGCGGAACACCCACACGGCGGGAGCGGGATTCAAAACAGCGGGAGCAGGCGGGAGCAGGATTCAAAATGCAGTCCCGCGCAGGGCTCTAGTGCGCATGCTGACTGGTGCTGGAAGTGATTCCGGGGACGACAGGAGGATACATGCGGGTGATGTCTGGGAGTTACTACAGCTCTCTTGGTGAACCCGTTACAGAGAGGACCCTTTCATCTTTGTTCTTAGTGGTCTTAAACTTTGTCACTGAGCGTGTCACTCATGTATAGCAGTCCCATCTGCTGTCAGCAGCACTAGCGCATATAATTAATCATCAGTCCTTCAAACAAAGATGATGGCAAAACAGAACATTTCTCCGGTGTTGCTTGTGTGGAGGTTCAAGGTCATTGAAATGGTGTGTTTGTCAGGAAGTGTGCATTAGGCAGCTCAGTCTGAGCTAGTACCATCTGGTACATATATGGTGTGCGTAACCCTTGTACGATCCCTATAATGAAAATACATTTTTGGTCATGCCTATAAGGTACTAGGGTCATAGACTGTTTAACCCTGGGACTGAGAATGCCAGAGCAAACACCTTCCAGACAGCTTTGATACTGTTGTTGATTTCTCCATTGTAATGTAAATCTAGACCCATTGCCAACTCATCCGTTTCATACTTACTTTATTATACAAACATGTGGCATTCTATGCAACAGGATAAAGAGGACAGATAAATCTGGTTCCCAGGGTCATAGCTGGGAACTGCCTAAAAATACTGCCCCACATCTCTTGCTCTCATGTCTGAAAGTGGACCCAATGCGGCAAAAACTGATCTAGCCACGTGGAAGGTACAGAAATTCAGAAAGAAAGATTGTCCTGGAAGCTTGACAGTCAGCTAGTGTTTCCGGGATCTCCGAGAAAGATCTAGAGATTTCCCGGCTACGGCTATAAATTAATCTGGACAGATATTTAAAACTCACAAGTACGCCAACCTTTTGTTGTTCCTGTGCACCCATTTTCTTGTGGGCCACAACTACCATCACCGTTATGACGGAAGTTGTAATCCACAAAAATATTTGAGTGTGGAGTATTTATTATTATTTTTGTTATTTGCGTTTTATTTGGGATGCATTTTATGATTTGCAGATGGGTGTTGTATTGGGGGGGGGGCTATGCCATTTTGTTTTTTCAGCGTGCCAGCCAGCTGAGCTAACTATACCTAACACTGTTTTTATTATTTATTTTTATAAATCGTATTATTATTTTTACATTTTTTTTTATTATTTTTTTCACTTTTTTGAGGCTCCTGATCAGACTCTGACCTCTGCCCCTGGGAACAGTCATTCACAGCGATTCAGTGTTCTGCTTGATAAGTTTATTTCATTTTTTTTTTAACTTATTTTATTTCTTTATTCTATTTTTTTTTTTTACCTTTCTTCTCGAATCCTCCGGGTTCTGGGAGATCTTTAACTGCAGAAAAAGACACCTGCTTCTGTTGAAAAACAGTAGAAGGCACACTTCTTTCCATTTTAATGTACAAATATTTTACTACCAGAGCAGACAAAAGACAGTTTCATGGAGAAGAGGGCTGTAAACCAGTGGGGGCATTAAGTGCAGGCATATATGTCGTTTCTATTAATAACACCAGGTGTGGTTCCCCATGGAAATACTCTTACAATACTCTTATCGTATTCAGCTGTTCTAGGTATATGGGTAAGCTTAACCTAATATTTGCATTGGGAATATAGTTGGCTGTGCTCTTTTTAGTCCATTGTGGCCGGGGTCTTTGGAAACCAGATTAATATCACCATTTTGCATGCAAACAAACAAAGGGCACTTTTGCAATGCAAATCATATGTAAATCTATACATGGATTTGTTCATTTACAGCAAAATAATGTTATATATTTTTCAAGTAATTTGGCATCAATATTATGGTCTCTGATGTAACTCTAATAGCCATACCTGGGAACATGCTAAATGAGCTGACCCTAAGACGCTTTAGACATTAACCCTTTAACAGCTCATCATATAGATTCATATAGCAACTTATGAGATGTGTTAGCCAAATTAACCTAGTACTGTTCCTCATGCCAACCTTGACATGTCATTATTTAAAGAAACACTTGATTGAGTCACCTACATTCAAGCAGGGATATCAACCATAGCAAAAGCACTCATTTATCCTCAGATCAATGCAGAGCATGAATGAGTCAGAGAAAGAGCGTTAAGGGACAGTCAAACCAATTCTTTTTTTCAAAGAGAAGCAAACAATATTTCAAAGGAGCAGAAACATTGGGGCAAGACGTCATGGTTTAGAAAGTTTTACTTCACTGAAAGAGAGGTAGATAAGTGCAACAGTCTTCCAGTAGAAGAGATGATAATACAATGAGTGGATTTAAACATGTTTAGGATAAGTATATTGCTCCAAGAACAAGGCCTAAGTCTTAACAGCTGGAAAAATAAATAAATATATATACACAAAAAAGTATATAAATAAAGTGGAAAAAAACTGCACCCAAAAGAAAAATAAACTAAAAATATAAACATGTGTATATATGTGTATACTACCTCCTTCAATTCTTACAGCTGCCACCCAACCACAACACTCTCCAAATGTTAAACAATATCAGCACAAAAGATCCACTTGGGGGCGCTCATAAAAGAAAAAGAAAGGAGAAAAAACCCCAACAATAGTGCAGACTGTTCCAACCAATAATACAATATTTCTGTATATTACTGCATACTTGTATATTCAAGCTTTTTGGGTATATCTGGTATTCTCTGGTATGTACTGGAAAAAAATAATCAAAAACCTAATGGTGCAGTATGCTTATGTGATAAAAGATATAAAATATCAGTTGCACTCACATAATATGTTGCACATCCGACCATGTGTAATTATTTCCAAATGGATTCTCTACTAGTGCTCCTCTTATCCCTCCGGATCCAATACGATACAGATAGTATGAACAAATATACCGGTATATATTTATTAAGGGACTATCCCTGATTCAATAAATAAATAAAATCAATTAAATAATAACAATAAAAGTGAATTCCGATGAATTCTCGAAGGTCCTCGACGCGCGTTTCGCCACCAAGGCTTCCTCAGGAGGTATATCCACCACCCTTTCAGTACAGTAAATCTTTCTTACATTACATTAAACTAAAAACCTTACTGGTTTGATGGACCTTGAGCTACTGTAATAAGACTTTGACTGCACTACTGCTGTGGCGGCTGCACAAGAATCCTCAACATTAACAAACAGTGGCTTGAATAGTAAACTAATATTTAAGAAATTTAAATATATATATATATGGGATAGACATACAGGTCTTGAAGACAACACCAAGGACTGATTCATGTTTGAGCCATTACATCAGAAAAAAACAGGCACACTAGTCTTACCTGCTGTCAAATTCTATTTAAGAAGAAAAAAATAAATCTTCCAAGGTCACCTTGCCAGTCACACGTTTCCAAATTACTGGTTATTAAAGCTAAAATATATTTATGAAACATAGAACTTGACAACAAACAGGACCCATTCGGCACATCTAGTCTGCCCATTTCCCATGATGTAGAAACTCAAACATTAATCACTCCTTGATCCATCCCTTTTCACAGATTCCAGCCTCCCTTAGTTAATCGTTTTTAAACCAAATAACCCTTAAAACAATTAAAAAGCACAAACTAAAGGTGAGCTTGGTGAATAAATGTAATGATTTAATGGTATGTGTTAAAGCTATACAGGTTATAGCCCCCTTTAATAATTGTTTATTGTTCTGACAATTAATCCATTACAACAATGGTTGCTTTGGATCATTCCACTATTGTACAAGAAAGACACTCTTTTCTAGGAACATATTTTTTTTCTTCAGCCTCTTTGCGGGAAATAAGACATAATGATAATAAGATCCCCAGTGTCCTACTGTCTGCTAGCATGTGCTTCTAAAACTCCCAGAAGATTTCACGCTCATGAACGCTGTTACAAAAAAACATCTTTGAAGGCTCGCATTATAGGATGTATATTTCATAGGAGCCCTAGATAGATAGATAGATAGATAGATAGATAGGAGAGAGGTAATTCACTCCTGAAGACATCTGCACCCAAATGGGCCCCACTGTGTTCCTGTTTACCATGAGCAGCAAAAGAGAAGTTGCTCACACAGTGTGAGGACGCCATACCGGTAAGCTGCAGGCCTGCGTGTGCGGTTGCAGGGTTTGCCTGGGTCCTCTAGAGCTGTAGGCCCGACTGCAGTTATGACCCCTGTGACTATAGTTGTTCCACCACTGGGCGCGTTAATAATATTAGGTAGCCGTCAGTGTAGCCCCAGTGCTGCTCCACCAGCCCCTGGATCGGCCAGCTGCCAGTAAATCTCCCAGTTTCCCGGTAGGCCACTCCCTGGGAAAGAAAATGACCCATAGACCCAGGGAAGCAGCGCTCCATCTGGAGATTCCAGGTCAAACCCAGAGACTGGACTACTGGACTACTTGGTTGGATCTCCCAGGCTGAATGAAGCCAGACGTCCCCTGTCTGTCACACAAATGGACTGTATATATTCTCTGTAAAGGAACAGATACTTTTGTGTTTCTTACCTAGAATACCCCAATGATAATACTTTTTGTTTGATTTATAGGTATTTTAGATACACTGGGTTTTTATATAAATAATCATTTTGAAAATGGTAAAAGTGGAGGAATCAGGAGAAACATTCCACTGGTTGTCATGGTGATTGCACAATTTTTCCATTGTGCTAGAACTGTTGTTCATGTGTGAGACAGTGTCATAACTTGTTAGCCTGGGAAGAGGTAGAAAACAAAACCCTAAGTTCATAAAAGCAGTTCTACAACTTAGGAAACAAGGCATTCATACAGAAGCATGTCTGGCATTCCCTTTAAAATGTAATTTATTAACCAAGAGGCTTATCGCTCAACCTGACGTCTCTTAATATAAGATTACAAGCCGTTAACATGAGTACAGTATGAATACGCTGTTTACTTAAGAAAACAACCATATTTCTTTTTTGCTATTTTTGGTGAAAAAACTTTGAAAGGGATGGTCGCAATTGAGTTACAATGGAAATAATGTAATTTATTTCAGCTTAACAAACAAATATTCTATAATTTAAACCTAAATAAAACCATTACACATATTGCAAAAAAAATGCATAATCTATAAATAGATTAAATGGGGGAAATGTCTAATCTTGTGCAGGTAACATTAGTTAGAGGTAGGAGAGCTGGCCACCCCTAGGATATGACATCTCTAACATCCCAAAGACAGAAGTGGTGAGGTCCGTCAATGGCTCAGTACCTGCTCACGTTCTGTAAGGACCCTGTTTCAGGCCATGCGTTTGCCTTGGTACTTGCTAAAATATATTTACCCAGTTGGTTGCAACACCTGTGGAAAGGGGTGGGATGGATCTCAACGAGCAATCTTTTTGTGTGCTGATCCTGCACCTTGCAGCTATTTCTGAGATAGCGCGTCACGCTGGATTATGGCCCCAGGGAGTGCTCACCTGTTAGCTATCTGCAAATTACCTCAGCTGGCAATCAATACTCAGTCCAATATATGGCCGCTCCTTATAATCCCTATTGCCCTTGTGTGTCCTAGGTGCTAGTTTTCTAGTAGCAGTGTCTCATAGTTTTCATCTCCTTTTGTGACGATGTTCCTGACTTCGGCTAGGTCCTGTTTTTGCCTGATTGCTGCTGATCTCCTGATCTCTCCATTGCTGAGCTTGGCTTGTCTGACTTGTTCTGCACTGTCTGTGTTGTAGTGTATATTGAAAGGCCAAGTCCCACAGCCGCTCGAACCGAAAGGGACTACCTGAGAGGAACTGTTTGTAGAGTGAAAAACGCAATTTCGGTCTCGAGGTGTACATTCCTTTGCCTGACAGTCCAGCCATCTCGCATCAAGGCGTCCGTCTTGCAAAACATGACACTCTCCTTCAGATGAGCGTGGTCAAGCCTACATTGGCTTCCCATCTCTATTAAAATTAGAGGGTGGAGAACCTCTTTTGTTGTCACAATAACACAACAAGATATATTAACATTACACTAGTGACACAACACTAGTGTTGCAAGCTATGGGAGCTACAATGGAGGTCTGTGCTGATGTCTTTCCACCTTGGCAGTGTGTTAACACACATGGATGCTCCAGAGCAGCAAACCGCTTTTGTGTTGTTCATCTGAGGTTGTCTACCTATTTTTTTGACCTGCTAAGGAGCAGATGATTGTTATGTCCTGAAATGAAAAACCATTCAGATAGGGTGTACATTATTTTTTTCAAACCGCTAAGATAAGCTGGTCCTGTATAAAGCATATCTAAATCAGTGGGATTTCTTCAGTCACCTCACTGGGTGATTAAACTGGGCATTACACAGGATCAGCTCAGTCTTTCTTATAATGGATCTGTGTTTGGGCCTTAATGGTGCATAGAGAATTCAGGAAAATAAAACCAAAACTCTCCTACAAACCTTAATACCATTATCCTGCTTTACCATCCCTATTTATTCTGGCTTAACCAACACCAAGTCCAGACTCACTAAAGATGAGTGACAACTTGAAATGTAGCAAATTGTTGCAAGCGATTGCATTAACATGCAGCTTACGTGTGTTTAGTCCATTCTAGTTATTTTAATCAGTCTTACAAAAGTCCTTGGTTTTCTAGTGCAAAGTAAACTATGTCTACATCCTTTCTGCATGCTCTTGCTTGCTGATACAGCAGAGAACGTGTTTGCAGTGACTCCTTCTTGCATACAGAAGAAGGTGATAACTTTTCACCCCACGGAAACTTTTGCAGAAAAACATGGTGGTATAACTGCCAGTAAAGCCTCCTGCATCATATTTACGTCCCTTGACAAGACCCTTTTGCAATGCACACTAGATTTCAAGCAATAAATACAGTTGTTGCAACATCGGCAAGTGGATACTCATTCGACATTACTTCCACCAAGTTCTACTTGCATGGACTTTTTTGGGGAAAAGAAGTTGATAGCATTGGCTCATCAACCTACTCTGTCTCCTAGTCTCCTGTAACAGGCCAACCCTTTAGGGAATCATCTGTAGATCAGCAAATGTATTACCAGAACAATTCTAATCAGTCCATCTATTTAAATAGTGTTGTTAATGCCACATGATGTCAAACATAAAAGCAGCACAGCATATTAACCCCTTGAACACAATTGACATGTCAGGCATATTACAACATTACAGAAATGCATCCCATTAGTGAGATTTGGCAAGTCTGGCATGCCATGGGGTTAAACAAGTGTATAAAGCAATCATCAATTGCTTTCTTCGCTCAGCTGATGTTTCTGAATGCTTCAACATTGAGGCATTCTGTAACACCACAAAGAAGTGTAGGATCCCTATTCAACCCAGGATTTATCAGGAAATGTTGCTGAAGACTTACTGGGGTGTTGTTTGGCAGTGACATATACCAGGAGCTGTAAATTCCCACCTCTGCAATGTGCGTAAAAGAAACACACAAAAAATACAACCACAAACATTGGCACACGTTGGTGATAGAATAAGTACATGTAAAATTAAACCTGCGTTTCAAGTACCTTGAGATGTCTAGTTTCCAAACATATATCAATTGAAGTGGCTGGCTTCAAAGATGTCCCAAATAGTACATGGGGGCGGAATGACCAAATGTGAAAAAATGCCCTATAAATAACTTATTGCCCTATAAATTACAGAAAGGGGAAAAAACAAAAACGTGTATTTTTAAACTCAGGACAAATAAAGTAAAATAGATGATATGATCAAAATAATGGTACCTAAAGAAAGCCCTTCTTGTCCTCAAAACAAATATGATTTGTGTGGGTACACTAAATGAGAGAGAAGAAAATTAAAGCTAAACACAAATGCTGCAGAAGCATTAACCCCTTCAGGTGACGTACCAAGCGCGCTCATTGGTTCTGTGACGGTACCTGGTACCATGCAAAAAAAATAAATGCCACCACGTTACCACAATCGTCGTGATCACAGGGGCACTGCTGCTGCACAGCACAGCAACCCTGAGCTCCCCCAGCCTTTGATTGCTCCTACAGGAGCGATTTTACAGACTCAACATGCAATCGCCGGTAAATCCGCAATCCGCCAGTGATCACGTTCCCAGCTGCGACAGGCAGTGTGGGGATATGCCACAACATTCCCCTGCTGCCCGAATGCTCAATAAGAATGACAGTGCAGCGTTAACCCCTTCAACACGGCATCTTAGGAGTCAATACTCTTTTTTTTTTTTACGGGGCTCTGCTGGTCCTGGTCCCCCACAAGCCCTTTGATCAATCCTACAGAAGTGATCAAGGAGGCTCCTCACCGCAATCGGCAGTTTACCAGGGGTTAAGGTTTCCTTGGTTGCTAAATTAGGAGTGATCGTGTAACAGCGCCATTGCGTATAACACATGGCTTAATATTTGTCCTCACAAGCCTCACAAGAGGTAAAACTATGAAAATGTTTCCTTTTTTCCCCTAACTGTCCCCACATTTTTAGATATTTTTCACATTAAATGATGGTTTATATAATTATTATTTCAAAAGAAAGCCCTACACATAGCAAAAACAAAGACTTAGTGCAAACATGGCAAGAGGTCACAAAGGGTCCAAAGAATTTAAAAACAGCCTTAAGGGCTTTATAAAAATTACAAAAATACCATTTTTAACCTTTAAGAACAGCATGAGTGAAATATTTCAGAATATTTTGCAATTTGTCCTCAAGTCTTATCTCATTGATGGTTGTCGCAGAACTCCATGCTGCACAGAGCTCGTTGAGTAATCAGGCACTTAGTGCAAACATGGTAAGAGGTCACAAAGGGTCCAAATAATGTAAAAAACAATAATATAGAATAAAATAATATGCTATACCATACGGAACTCCCACAGCGGATCTATTATTTATTATTTTTATTAACGAAGAATAGACCACACGGACTCCTTCCCCCCCCCCACCCCGGCCGGTGGACTTCATTGCTTTTAAATGCACTCCGTGCATGGATGAACTGTGAGTGCAACCTAAAGAAGTATTTTTGCTTTTATTGAGATACTGCACTATGTTCAGTTTTATTTTCTAGATCTTATATGAAGATCAATTAAAGATTTCATTTTCTACAACATTTGAGAGGCCTGAAGCATTCTGTCGTTTGTGAGTGCATTCATATTTCCACAAACTTCTCAGTGTCTATACGATTTACACTATATATATCTGTTTTTCTTCCCTATATGTACCTGCGCCCCAATCATCTGTATAATGTAAAAAACAGCCTTAAGGGCTTTATAAAAAATTACAAAAATACCAGTTTTTACCTTTAAGAACCGCATGAGTGAAATAATTCAGAATATTTTGCAATTTGTCCTCAAGTCTTATCTCATTGATGGTTGTCGCAGACCTCCAGGCTGCACAGAGCTCGTTGAGTAATCAGGCTTGAAGTTTACTATAACCGTACAACGAGAAGGCAAGAAACAATAGGGCTCACAGTGTGGAGGTGGAGCGACCCCACACTCTGTATTTCTACATTTCCTGTAGTTAAAGTTTTTTTTCAAACAGTGTTGGTTCATAAACACAAAAACCCACATCCAACAGCCTCTGAGAGACAAGTTTCCTTAACCTGCAGTATAATACATATGCACACATTCAGACAAGACAAAATCTTTACCAAATCTTTACCATTATAATAAACAGATTCAGACCAACTATTGTAATATGTAGATTTGCTGTTTAATGTTGGTTAGTACAGATAATAGGGAGAAGCATATATTTTGCCCCCAAAACAATAGCAATAATTGAGGAAATAGCTAAAATGACAGTGAAGGGGAAGGTATAATCATGGGCAACTTTAATCTTCCTGATGTCAACTGGAAAACCAATGTAGCTGATTGTGCCTAGAGTGCAGATCTTCGAAACTCCCTACTGGGATTATCTTTAAAACAAATAGTTGAGGAGCCAGCACGTAAGAGGCCATATTAGATTTAGTGTTGACAAATGGAATAGAAATACTACCACAACAAGAAGACATACACTTGCTGGCCACTTTATTAGGTACACCTGTTTAGCTATTTGTGTTAACAAGCAATTGATCAGTCAATCACATGGCAGCAACTCAATGCATTTAGGCAATTTGCTGAAGTTTGCTGAAGTTTAAACCGAGCATCAGAATGGGGAAGAAAGGGTATTTAAGTGGCATTGAACGTGGCATGGTTATTGGTGCCAGATGGGCTGGCCTACTAAGAAGAGAAAATATCCAGTGAGCTGCAGTTGTGTGGACGAAAATGCCTTGTTGATGTCAGCGAAGAATGTGCAGACAGGTTCAAGGTGACAGAAATGCAACAGTAACTCAAATAACCACTCGTTACAACCAAGGTATGCAGAATACCTTCTCTGAACGCACAACACATCGAACCATGAAGCAGATGGGCTACAGCAGCAGAAGACCACACCTGGTGCCACACCTGACAGCTAAAAACTGGAGACTGAGGCTACAATTCCCAAGGGCTGACCAAAATTGGACAACAGAAGACTGGAAAACGTTGCCTGGTCTGATGAGTCTTGATTCCAGCTGAGACATACAGATGGCAGGGTCAGACTCAGTGGCGTAAACAACATGAAAGCAGGGATTCAGTCTTGTATAAACAGTTCAGGCTGGTGGTGGTTGTGTTAATGGTGTGGGGGACATTTTCTTGGCACACTTTGGGCCCCTTAGTACCAACTGAGCATTGTTTAAATGCAATGGTCAGTATTGTTGCTGACCATGTCCATCCCTTTATGACCACACTGTACTCATCTTCTGATGGCTACTTCCAGCAGGATAATGCACCATGTCACAAAGCTCACATCATCTCAATTTGAACATGGCAATGAGGTCACTGGTCTCCAATGGCCACCACAGTCACCAGATCTCAATCCAGTAGAGCACCTTTGGGATGTGGTGGAACAAGTGATTTCCTTCATGGATGTACAGCTGACAAATCTGCAGCAACTGCGTGATGCCATCATGTCCATATGGACAAAAATCCAGCACCTTGTAGAAAGTATGCCACAAAGAATGAAGGCAGTTCTGAAGGCAATAGGGGGTCCAACCCGGTACTAGCGCAGTGTACCGTATAAAGGGGCCAGTGAGTGTAGTCTTAGGCAGCGGGAGATTAGGGAGCTAAACAAGTGGCTCAGAAGCTGGTGTAGGAAGGAGTGGTTTGGGTTCATGGAGAACTGGGCCGACTTCTCTGTCGGATACAGGCTCTACGGTAGGGACGGGCTGCACCTCAATGGGGAGGGTGCAGCTGTGCTCAGGGAAAAGATGGCCAGAAGGGTGGAGAAGTGTTTAAACTAGGGAAATGGGGGAGGGGAAATACAATATAGAAGGGGAAGATAGTGTAGATAGAGAGCTGGGGCTTATAAATGTACCCGGGGGTGGAGTGGAGGGAGGGGTTAGAATAGTTAATAGGGATAGGCTTCATAGAAGAAAAAAACATACACCTCTAAATTGTATGCTTACTATTGCCAGAAGTCTGACCAATAAAACTGGCGAACTGGAGTTAATAATGTCTTCAGAAAATGATGACATAGTGGGTATAACAGAGACATGGTTGGATGATAACTATGACTGGGCGGTTAACATACAGGGTTATAATTTATTCAGGAAGGATCGAAAAAATGAAAAGGGGGAGGAGTTTGCCTTTATGTAAAGTCCAGCCTAAAGGCCACACTGCGGGAGAATATATGTGAGGGAAATGATGATGTGGAGTCATTATGGGTAGAAATATATGGAAAGAAAAATAATAAAATACTGATCGGGGTTTGCTATAAGCCACCAAATATAATTGAAGCAGCAGAAGATCAATTATTAAAGCAAATAAACAAGGCAGCAAATCACAATGAGGTGGTTATTATGGGGGACTTTAACTATCCCGACATAAACTGGGAAACCGAGACCTGTGAATCTCATAAAGGAAACCGGTTTCTGACTATAAGTAAAGATAATTATCTGTCCCAAATGGTACAGGACCCGACCAGAGGGGGCGCTCTACTGGACTTAATATTAACCAACAGACCTGACAGAGTGGCTAATGTACAGGTCAGGGGTCATCTAGGAAATAGTGATCACAATATAATACATTATAGCTTGTCCTTCAATAAGGGAACTCTTAGAGGAGCCACAAGAACTATGAACTTTAGGAAGGCAAACTTGGATCAACTAAGAGAAGCCCTTAACACTGTAAATTGGGAAAATGTCCTCAAAAACAAGAGTACAGACACTCAATGGGAGATTTTTAAGAATATCTTAAATTCTCACTGTGAAAAATACATACCGTATGGGAATAAGAGAGTCAAGGAACAAGAGAAAACCAATGTGGATAAATAAAAATGTAAAGGGGGCAATAAATGGCAAGAAAAGGCATTTAAGCCACTAAAACAGGAAGGCAGTGAGGAAGCACTAAAAAGCTATCGGGAAAAAAATAAAATATGTAAAAATCAGATAAAAGCAGCAAAAGTGGAGACAGAAAGACTCATTGCCAAAGAGAGTAAAACAAACCCCAAAATGTTCTTTAACTATATAAATAGTAAAAAGGTTAAAAATGAAAGCGTTGGCCCCTTAAAAAGTAATGAGGGAGAAGTTATAGACGGGGATCAGGAAAAAGCTAATCTATTAAATATATTCTTCTCTGCTGTATTCACAGAGGAAAATGAAATGCCAGGTAATATACAGCAGGATGAGATAAATGCCCCAGTACATGTCGCCTGTCTAACCCAGGAAGAAGTGCAGTGCCGCCTAAAAAAAAATCAAAATAGACAAATCA
>VKOC01046983.1:0-45947 GCA_009364415.1 Spea multiplicata
CCTAACCCCCTTTCTCAGGATCTCCCCTCTCTCTCCCTAACCCCCCCGGTCGGTCACTTACCTTCATCTCCTGTGTTGGAAGCGTGAGGCGTTTGTCTCGGGTGCCGGCGCTTCACTGCTGAGCGCCGGCGTCTGACGTCATATGCCGGCGCCCAGCGTGAAGCGCCGGCACCCGAGACAAACGCCTCACGCTTCCAACACAGGAGCTGAAGCGCTGAGGGAGGCGGCCGTGGCCGCCGCCAGCAGAGTAGTCCTGGATTTCTGTCAGTCAGGGGGGCCCGAGAGTTGCCCCCCTGGCTGGCAGAAATCCAGGACTGCTGCTGGTGGCGGCCGCCGGCTGCCTCAGCACAGTTGCGACCCCTGCGACCCCGGATTTATCGGCGTATAACACGCAGGTAGGGTTTCAGCTTCATATTTTAGTTAAAAAAGTGCGTGTTATACGCCGATAAATATGGTAATAAAAATTAGGAGTCCCTTGCACTATCCAAGTTGGTTCCAACACTATGGTATATAAAACAAATTATTCTTCCAATGGGAAGTCATGTGAGGTATCAAAAACTGTACTGGAAAAAACTTCCCACCTTTCAAGTACCAGTTGACTTAACAGGTAACCATTTATGGACACGTGAACCACAGATCATGTGTGGCATATTTCATATTTTAAATTGCAATTTCCAGGCTGAAGAGGACATGGAGAGTCTTATTCGATTGTAAGCATCCAGTGGGTTTGGCATTTAATTCAAAACTGCAATTATATAGTCTAAATGGAACAATCATGTCTCTCTACAACCCTGTGTCATACAAAATAAGAAACTTGTAGATAAAGTCTTCATCTTGAAGGGCTATTAACAATCTTGTCTGTGCTTGCCTATGTCACACTGGTCATATTAGCAGAGTCGATAAGAGTAGTTTTAGCACATGCGCCAGCTGTTCCCACCTTCCATTTCACAGCATGTTTAAGTTTAAGTGACATTTAAGTTCTCTGCGCTGATGGTGGTGGTCTCAGGAACACCAAATTGGAAAGTTGTGTTATAAGTTGTCACTATAGCTTCTTGAATGTCAGTTTATGAGGCCAGTACTGGATAAAATTGACCTGTTCTGAGTCCTGGTGTATGAGAACACAGCCAACAGTTCCCTACGTTCAAGAGTTTTGCAATAGAGCAGTACAGGGCTTGACAAATTTGTTTTGAATCTAGGCGCCAGCAAAAAAGTTAGGAGCCAGGATTTTTTTTAAACTAACAAAGTTTGTTTTCAACAGATCTTAAATTTAGACTAGAACATCATGGGCATTTAAATTATGCAGATAATTTAATATATTCTTATGTGACACACCAAATTTTCTATATAATATATTACTGTTTTTCACTTGGCTTTTTGTGGTCATGAACATGCCTTGTAGTTTTTTAACTAAAGTACCAATGGTCCACAGCCTTTGCAGGATCAAACTCTTTCACTGATGGCCCATTCATGCTGATAATTAACAAATCGCCTAAACTTTCTTCTTGCATTGATGATCTGAACTTATTTGTTACCAGGTTCATTAAGTTAAACCCTCTTTCACAACATGCGGTTGAGAACGGTAGCACAGACACAATGGATAACAAGTTTCCCAAAACTGGAAACCTCTCACTGTTGGAGAGTGCCAAATCCAGAAGCTCACTTAGTTTCTTTCCTTTTCCAAGGACCTTAAATCCATACAACTCATTGAGGAGTGTATGTATGCATTTGTCATGCATTTCAGGTGGTGATTGTTTTTTTCTGAAAATGCTGAGACAAATTCATCAACACCATAGTGCTGTTCCTGTTGGCCAGGCAAAGCTATCAAACATTGCCGTGGAGCTTTCAATATTCCTCCCACCCAGAAATCACTCTTTCAGGTATTTAATAGCGTTTAATAGTGTTTAATCAAATTTTTTCAAATCTCTTTTTCCTGCTGGATTGATAAAGTTACAGTATTGCCGAGCCCATGTAACTGTACGTTTTGATACAGTCCTTTAAGCCAGGCGGCCCAGGGCCTAATTGACCTAGGGGCTGATGGAGCTGTGGCTCCAAGCCCTACCTATGGCCGCATTAACGCAGGGCAAAAGGGGCACCTGCCCCTTAAGTCCGCAGCAACTGCGACCTGGCCCGCCACTCTAGGGAGCCGGGCAGCCCTCACCAGGGCCGGCCTTAGGGGTGTGAGGCCGCACAGGGCGCCACTGCAGCAGAGGCGCCTGTCCGGGACTTAAATTAAAACATTGTGGGGGTGTTTTTGTTTGTTTTTTTTTAACTTTACTTAACATCCTCGGTCACTTGTGAAGTTTTCAGCAACCGCTCGGCACCCCTCACTCCCCGTGACTCTGTCACGGTGCCGGCATTTCATGTTGAGCGCCGGAATATGATGTCATATTCCGGTGCCCAGCTGTGAACCGCACACCACGGCAGAGTGGGAAGATGGATGCCTTGCGCCCCCACCGCAGGACTCCGGCAACAAGGTAAGTAGGGAGGGGGGGGCAGTGAGAAGGGGCAGAGGTGGTAGATAATGAGAAGGGGCAGAGGGGTTAGATAATGAGAAAGGGGATAGATAGTGAGAGGGGGTACATATTGAGAAGTGGGGAAGGGGTACATAGTGAGAAAGGGGGAAAGGCATTGAGAAGTGGGAGAGGGGGTACATAGTGAGAAGGGGCAGTAAGAAGGGGAGGGGTAGATGGGGAGGGGGTAGTGTGAATGTGTACGAAAATTAATGAATAAATGTGTGGATGAATTGGGTGAATGCATACAAGAATTAATTATGTTAATTAATGTGTGGATGAATAGCTTGACGCGATGACGTCACTGCGCAACTTTATTAATAACTGACAATTGTCAGTTAAAGCGGTATGGGGGCATGCTGCTTAGATACCTGTATCTCAGGCATCTAAGCAGCTACAGACCCCCAACATATACCGTTGGAAAGGTAATCGCCTGTGAATATAATGGTATAATGCCTGTGAAAAAATAATACAAAATATTAAGAAAAAAAAATAAAAATGTAAAAAAAAATGATTAAATAAATTAAATTATCTAAACAATAACTAGTTTAAAAATAAGTTTAAGTATTCTAGCTAAATGATCACTGTGGTAGCCAATGTTACCACAGTGATCATATAGCTATGAAAAGTCACATTCCCTTTTTAAAAATGGCCGATACAAAATTTTAGCCAATGGTAAAGGGAAGAAATTTTTGAAATCCTGATGAACTGTAAAATCAGCCACTTAGCCTGTGCGGTACGTGAGTAACCGTCTCATCCCTGGAGATCCTTGCATTTTTACTGCAAAACTTATTTTTGCTGTAAAAGTGATTTTTTTCTCCCTTTACCATCATTTCTTTGGGATTGTAAGGGGAAAGAATGGTGCGTGTGCTTCTGTGAGTGAATGTACGGATAGTATGGTGTGTGCTTCTGCGAGTGAATGGAGATATCAAAGGCGCGTGAATGGTCAGTAATTAGGTTTGAAGCCTTAATGTGGCATTACTGCTCGCGCAAGAAGTTAAATTATGGCACAAAAAGTACACATTTGCAGAAACAATTTGTTGGCATATTTTAACATCCAGGGCAGCTAGACCTCTTTAATTGATGGCAGCCATGCATTAAATTTAAAGATGAATTTTGTGATAGTCTAGTAAATTGAACTTTTAGCAATAAAATATTAGAAAAACACAGTCTACTGTTCTCAATGTCTGTTTATTTTAAACCGGTTACCTACTACAAATATTTAGCAACACAGGTTTTGATATTAGAATTTAGAAAAATAAAATTACAAACTAGTTTTTATTGAGTCAGAAGTGAAAAAATACATTTTTGGCTTTATTTTGCCAACCTAATGAAACATGACACATATAAAATGGTATATTTGGAATCTGCTGGGTGTGCTGAAAGAAACAATATATGGTATGTATAGTTTATTCCCAAGAAATGTACTTCTAAACGCGTTTAAATGTGAGATGCACCAAAATGCCGAAAGACAGCTTAGCACCCAGGTGGGAAATGGCTTAGCAGCAAGGGGTTAATGAATATGTGTAAATGATTTGTGTGAATGAGTGAGTAACTGTGTAAGTGTTTATGTCTGTCATGAATGTTTAAGTGATTTGGGGAAATGCAAAGATGGTACATGAAGCGTGGGCTGTTTGCCGACAAAGATGTCTTACACTGGGCTGTCAGGGGACAAAGTTGGCTCAGGCTGGGCTGTAATGTGTGTAATCTGGGTGCTGATCAGGTTCTATGTGGGCAATGTGGACACCAGGTCTGGCTTTGGGGTGTGCAATCTGTGATCTATGCCTTTAATGCTGAGTTTATATGCAAATTCCAATTGATTTATTATTATTGTATACCTACTGTCACGCTCTACCCAGGATGCGGAGCTGCATGTCTTTTGTTTCCCTGTCTTGCTGTGGTCCATTTCTGGATTTCTGTATGTTCTGTCCTGAACCTCTGATTCCTTGATTCCAGTCTTGCTCTTTGCTTCAGCTATGTCTCCTTACTGTCACGCTCTACCCAGGATGCAGAGCTGCATGTCTTTTGTTTCCCTGTCTTGCTGTGGTCCATTTCTGGATTTCTGTGTGTTCTGTCCTGTACCTCTGATCCCTTGATTCCAGTCTTGCTCTTTGCTTCAGCTCTGTTCCCTTTATAAGGTGCGCCCCACCGGTGTGTTTGGTTTGTCTCAGTCTGCAGTCTACAGGTATGTCTCTCTGATTGTCACGTTCTACCCAGCCTGCGGATCTGCATATGTTTGGTTTGATTTGGTTTGTTTTGTACCTTTGTCAGCAGGGATTAGCATTAGGACCCCCGTCATTGGAGTACTTTGGCATAGTGGTGGGCTAAGCATACTATGGCCATAGGATGTGACGGAATCTCCAATAGTTATCAAACAGTCCTAGGTTAGTTTCTGTATTTGTGTGTCAGCCTGTCCTGTCCGGCAACCCCTGTGTTGTTCCCTGTTGTGCCCTGTATTATGTATGTCTTGTCTGGTTATGTTTCTTGCTTTGTTTCTCTCTCTTGCTTGCTCTGTCCCCCTTGCTTGTTATGTTTCTGCTATATCCTTTGCTTAGCTTCCATACTCCCAGCCTGCAGCATCCTGCTCGTGATTTAGTGATATGTTTCATGCCTGCTCCAGGGTGCCTGCAGGATATCATTTTGTTTCCTTTTGGATTACATCTGCTGCTATGTCAGGGTGCTGGTATGTGGCTGCACAACTCCTCATACCAACCTGGGAGAGTGCAGTTGCCCTGCACCAGGCTCTGTCCAGCTCCACTCCTGCGCAATACCTCCTGAACTCCATCTTCGGGCGCTCTGTGTCTTTACAGTCTGTATGGAACCAGTCCTGTGACACTGATATGCATATAGATTCAATGTTCAGTCGGCAGGCTTAAGCGTTAGGACCCACTGTCATTGGAGTACTTTGGCGTAGTGGTGGGCTAAGCATACTATGGTCATAAGATGTGAGGGAATCTCCAATAGTTATCATATAGTCCTAGGCTAGTTCCTGCATACACGTGTGTCAGTCTGTGATGTCTTGTAACCCCCGGTAGAGGGCCGTCGCTGTCTTGTAACCCCCGGAAGCAGGGACCGTCCTGTCTTGTAACCCCTGCGTAGAGGGCCGTCCTGTCTTGTAACCCCCGGTAGAGGGGCCGTCCTGTCTGTAACCCCCGTTAGAGGGCCGTCCTGTACTTTGTAAACCCCCCGGTAGAGAGGCGCCTGTGCTTGTAACCCCGGTAGAAGGGGTCGTCGCCTGTTCATGGTCGGATCTGAGTATCCTTGTCTTTGTTCCTGGTGCTGCCCCGGTATTTATGTGGTCTTGTCTGGTTATCGTTTCTTGCTGTTGCTCTCCCTGTCCCTGGGTGCTCTGTTTATAGTTCTGCCCTATGTACGTTTCTTTTTTGTTTCTTCTTTGGGCTTAGCTTCCATACTCCCAGCCTGCAGCGATACCCGGCACATGAGGCTTGTGCTATGTCTCATGCCTGTTCCAGGGTGCCTGCAGGATTTAACAACCCTAGATGCCCACCGGGAGAGTGCTGTCGCCCTGCACCAGGCCCTCTCCAACTCTGCTACTGCACCGTAACTCCTGCACACAATCTTTGGGCGCTCTGGGTCTTTACAGTCGTCTGTATGGACCTACTTTGTGACACCTACAAATAGAGGGTTTGTATGCCCCCTTCTGTTTATTTGATCTTTACCTTCAATGCTGAGTTAACGTGATTTTCAATTGCTCTGTACCTGCAAAGCTTGGTTTTTGTGTTGATTCGGTTGATCTATACATGCTATGCTATGTTTCCATACATCATTTACGCATACCTGCAAATATAGGGTTTGTATGTGATCTATACATGCAAGTGCTGTTTATATGTGTTTGGTCTATAGTTCACAGGGAGGAAGGAAAGGAGAAGTATGGCTTAGTGAATGTGGGACAATGAAGTTTGATTGTTTAACTGAACTTAACATGCTTACATTTATGCCAATGCCAATTACGTGGGTCAGGTTTTGGCATATTTTCTGCACCAGCTCCAATCATGCGGGCAGCACCATCTGTACCAATGCCAATCAGGTGTTTTGAAGAAAGTCAGTCTAGGAGACCATGCATCTTCAGATAATAGTTTCTAAGTACCCATCTGCAGTAACCATATCAAGTGGTAGGACTGAGAGAAACCCTTCTTGGACCCCATTTTCTTGATATACCGGACATACAATATTAGTTCCTCAACTGACAAAGCAGGAGTAGATCCGTCTAGCATCAAAGTGACATATTTTGCCTCTTAGCTCACATGTGAGTTCTTTCCTGATTAAAGCTGCAAAATGTGAGATAAATTCTTTGCATCTCTTATCATTTGCATACTCTTTCACAGCAACTCCTATTTTTTCTGTCAGCTCTATCAATCCTTCAAAGTCTCAGCCTGTTCTTTGCAATATAATAGGCCACATTAAATCATATGGTTCATATGTTCATATGGTTGAACATGCCTTCTGTCACGGAAGTCTCCGTGCCATGGGCTCCTGGAGGGAACTGAGTGCCAGTCTCCTTACTACAGACTATGGGCCCTGGTAAAGAGTGCCATGTTATCTAATCTAATCAAGACAATGTGTATTCCTTATATTAGTGGCGTCTGTATCCTTTTGTATTGTTAATCCCTTTACTGCCCCTGTTGTCTCTGGGATGCATATTATGGGGGGTGGTTTGTATCCCAATATCTTTTATGTTAATGTGTGTTTTGCTGGATATTTCCAGCCGCCTGTGTCTAATATAAATCAGTTCTCCTCTTGTACCTAAAGACTAGTCTTGCCTGGTTATTTGGGTACTGGATAGTGATATCCCTTTACTGTGCTTGGGGATATTGCCTACCGATTGCGGAGAATTATTGTCCTGAAGGGAGAAGTCGCTCTTGGCGGAGAGGGACAACCTGAGGTCCCGGGTTGGTCCATTACACCTTCGTCCATTTTTTTTACACATGTAGCTAATGGTGTAGCTTCTGGAGCCAACAGTGTATGTTTGGCCTTTAAACATTTTTCATGCTGGAGAGACTTTCCATGCTTTTTGAAGGGCTCAAGTCTAAAAGGCCATGAAAACCCTTTCACAGTCTTAGATGTTTGGTCAGCAATGCCAGAGACGGAGGCACAGACCTCACATATGGCTATACCTGTGGTTTGGTCAAATTTAAGCCAGTCTTGCTTAAATTTCCTGTTTTTCCAGCATTTTGAGAGTGGGTGCAGTAACCAGTTCCACTGCACTTTCCAAAGAGGTCTTTGCAAAGAAATATGTCATTCCCAGTTGCTTTGTATTGTCTGACAGCCTAGCTGTTGTACACTTCATTTTTTCTGAATCCATTAACAAATTTTTTTTTTGCTTGTGATGCAATCTGAAGGAACAGATTTGTATAGTAATATCGGACCGTTATATCATTATTGTCATTTTGCATCCAGTATACGCACAATTATAATAACTTTATTTAAATTTTGGAATTCTTGTGGCTATTATATCTAGAACAGAAACATATTGACTTGAACATAGACAGGCAACTACTGCAGTTTGAGGGGGTGCAGGGAAGAAATGATGAATTAAGTTTAGAGGACCAATGTTATGTGCTATTTGGTCTCATAAGTTTGTATTTTTTTGTAGAGAACAAGTTGCGCATTTCATGTGCGTATTCCTTTCTCCATTTCTAGCTGTTTAAGTTGATTTTTAACTATGCGCCATGTAGGATGAATATGTGATTTCCAATTCCTTGCAATTGTAATCTTGGTTGCTAAAAAAGTGTGAACAATTACGGAATATTCTTCTTTCTGTATTTAGACCAGTCAAGTAGGGTAAGAAGCATGGCCTCTGGTGTTCGGATTATAGATATTTTAAGTCGGTCGTCCAACCAGTTAAATATAGTTTTCCATAGATTCTTTATTCCCTCACAGCCCCACCAGATGTGGAGATAAGTCCCTTGAAGTTTATGGCAGCGCCAACATGTTGGCGAAATAGTCGGGTACGTTTTGTTCAATCTTGTAGGAACCAAATACCATTTATTCATTACTTTAAAAGTGCATTTCATTTAGATTGAGGCAATGGTTTATCTGTTTAGTTTTTTTGTAGCGATCTGCACCATTCCTCATGCGTTATTAGTCCCAGATCTTTTTCCCATGAGATTTTTTTAGGGAAGTCTTTTAGTTGTTTTGACATCCTAATAAGCTCAGTGGTTTTGGTTATTAAATATTTCTTAGGTGTACTATTAAAGATTTTAGTTACTAAATAGTTTCTTTTTGGGTTAGCTTTTATTAACAATTTGTCAAGATAGGATTTAACTCTAATGTGTGTGTATAGTAGTCCTTAGTTGTGAGGTTGAATTCAGTTTTCAATTGTTCAAAGCTTTTCAAACCTTGCTGAACAGTTTTGTGATATAGCGTTGATGATAATAATAAAGTGGGATAAAATGAACAAATCCAAATGTTTATTTTTAAGAGGTAGACCATAGTAAGAATTCTAGAGATTTTAAGCCAGTATATTCCAATTCTATTCTGTAGCAGCTAGTTTTTTTTAGGTTATTATATTGGATTCTGGCCAAGTGGGCAATCTGGCTTGCTTGATATATGCTTCTGATATTTGGATAATCTACCCTGCCGTTCTTAGGTTTAAGTGAAGATAATGTTTGGGCAATTCTTGTTTTTTTCCCTTGCCAAATAAAAGAATCAAAGCAATTTTGGGCTGATTTCAGCCAGGGGTCTGGGGTTTTCAAAGGGATCATTAGACATAGATACATCAATTTTAGTTGGACATATGTATTTATATTTATGCGTCCCCACCAGGAGAATTCTAAGTTTCTCCATTCTTTTAATTGCTTGTTCATTGTTTTCAAAAGATCAAGAAAGTTTTTTCCCATAAGGTTATCCATTTTCTGTGTTATCTTAGTTCCTAGGTAAGTGAAGCTTTCTGTTACCCATTTAAAGTTATAAATTATAGATATTTCTTGTTTGATTTCTTTTTTTAAATTTGTGCCCATGATATGTTTTTGAATATTTAATTTATAATTTGCTACTGCACTGTAATCTGCAAATTCTTTCATAAGGTGCTTTATTGAATTTAGTGGATTTGTTAGTGTGGTCAAAATATCGTTGGCATAGAGACTGATTATTAAGTCTCATTTTTTTAGCTTCAAACCTGTAATATAGGGATTACTACATATGTTTGCTAGAGGTTCAATCAATATTATGTATAGAAGAGGCGATATTCAACATCCTTGTCTGGTCCCATTTCTCGGATGGAACCAGTCAGAGCAAATATTTGGGCCATTTGTCCTTGCAGTAGGGTTGGTGTACATGGCTGTTTTTGCTTGAGAAATCCAGTTGCCAACATCCATTTGTTTCAAGGTTTAACTCTAAGTCCCAGCTGACCCTGTCAAATGCCTTTTCTGCGTCAATTGACAGGGTCAGCAGGGGAATCCTCCTCTGTTCTGCTACGTTTAATATATTAACCTGCGTGTATTTATATTGGATAGTCTATTAGGAATGAAGCCTATTTGATCATGATTGATTAGTATTTCCAGTATTGGCTTCAGTCGTTCAGCTAATATTGCTGAGTAGATTTTTATATCTACATTAAGTAAAGAGATGAGCCTGTAGCTTTCTATTTTTGTTGGATATTTGTCCTGTTTTAATATAGGGAGAATATTAGCCCTAAATAGTTCTTCTGGGGCGGCTCCTTTTTCTGCAATATCATTTAATGCAAGATTTAGCTTGGGAATAATAGATTCTGCAAAGGTTTTATAAAAATAATTACTGAAGCCGCCTGGCCCTGGTGTTTTATTTTTTCTAACTTATTAATCATTAACTGAATTTCTGTTTGTAAATTGTTTGTTCTAGATCTCTGCTCTTGTGATAATTGAGATAAATTAGCTCTTTTTAAATAAGCGTCTAGTTTTGTGTTTATATCTTGTGCCGGGAGATTGTATAAGGCTTCGTAATATTTATTAAAGTTTGACCTATTTCTCTTGGATGTAAGATGGTCTTGCCCTTTATTATTAGCTTAGTAATATTACTCTGCTTTATTTTCTTAAATTTATTTGACATCATTTTCTCAGGTCTATTTCCTTGATTATAATACTTTTGTTTTAATTTCTCCATATTTCTGGATATTATAACAATTTGTTTATCTCCTTGTAGGGTGAGACGATCTGAGTATTTTTCATGGGTAGTATTTCTTTTGACTTCCCATACTATGTGATAGAATTGAATATAGAGGTTCGATAGTTGTGTCGGATGATTACACCATATCCTGGAGAATGACAGATGAACCTTCAAAAGATGAGTAAAGTCAGTATCTGAGGGATGGAATGTGCGCCAGATATCATATAGCTCTGAGTATATTAAGGCTTTATTCAGTCGTTTGGCTTCTTTAACAATGTTGTTAATAACTATTTTGTTTAATTTTTTTTATCTAGTTCTGGATCTAAAATCCAGAACTAGCATTAAAATTACCGGTAATAATAACTTTTCCTATTTTGATTTGTTCCACTTGTTCTACAATTTTATTCAGGACTCGAGTTGGATGAATATTTGGTAAATAGACTGCTCAAAATAATAAAGGGAGCACTAAGATTACACATCCTAGATATGAATGAACTAATCGTATGACATACTTTCGTCTTTACATAGTTGAATGTGCTGACAACAAAATCACACAAAAATTCTCAATGGAAATCAAATTTATCAACCCATGAAGGTCTGGATATGGAGTCACACTCAAAATCAAAATGGAAAACCACACTACAGGCTTATCCAACTTTGATGTAAT
The DNA here is from genome assembly GCA_009364415.1 of Spea multiplicata. Taxonomy (NCBI): domain Eukaryota; kingdom Metazoa; phylum Chordata; class Amphibia; order Anura; family Pelobatidae; genus Spea; species Spea multiplicata. Next base: position 11,281 of record VKOC01046983.1, read on the forward strand.
GCCCTTAAAACAAGTCACAATGAGGCTCAGTAGTGTGTGTGGCCTCCACGTGCCCGTATGACCTCCCTACAATGCCTGGGCATGCTCCTGATGAGGTTTCGGATGGTCTCCTGAGGGATGTCCTCTCAGACCTGGACTGAAGCATCTACCAACTCATGGACAGTCAGATCTTGGCACACAACATTGAAGCTGTGCCCACCGCCATCCATGCCCTCTGAACCGGAAGAAGACAGAAGAGGAGCGAAGAGCAGGAAAAGGAGCTGAATGCTGTAAGGAGAAAAGAGGAAAGGTAGGAAAGCATTCAGTGAGAGTGGATTTTTTGTGTATGTGGATTGGTAACTGCAGATTGATATGTGTGAGTGATGGGTGTTATGCTGTACCATTTCCAATGTCTTTTTCATTATATAATTATGCTCTAAAAGTACATCATAACTCCCATCATCTATACTGTTCCATACAGTGACAGAGCTGGGGGACAGAGGCCTTGCACCCCCACAGCAGGATTCCTGAAAGGTAAGTGAACTTCAAAGGGGGAGAGGGTAGATAGTGAGAAGGCGGTAGATAGGGCAGAAGGGGGTAGATAGGGCAGAATGGAGTGAGAATGGGTAGATCGAGACAAGAGAGGAAGGAGGGTAGCAAGAATATTGAAATAAAGAGTCAGAATAAGAGAGAGAAAATGAATGGATTATTGTGTGAATGAGTGAGAGAATTAATGAATTTGTGAGAATGCATCAATGAATATGTGTAAATAATTTGTGTGAAAGAATAAATTACTGTGTGAATTAGTGAGTGACTGTAAAAGTGTTTGTGTTAATCATAGGTATATAATTGATTTGTCAAAAAGGCAAAGATGGTATAAGCAGGGTGTTTATGGGACAAAGATGGCACAAGTAGTGTGTTTATGGGACAAAGTTGGCACAGGTAGTGTGTTTATGGGACAAAGATGGCGTACACTCGGCTGTTTGGGAACAATGCTGACTCATGCTGGGCTGTTTGGGGGCAAAGATGGCACGTCCTATGTGTGTGTAATGTGGGTGCTGGTCAGGTTCTATGTGGGCAATGTGGATGCTGGCTTTGGGGTCAAACAAGAAGGTAGAAAAATATTGAGATTATGACCTCATTCACGTCTATGCCGTCCTCTTATGTCCATAGGCACACTCGCATGAACACTCACTGCAAGTATGGTCATGATATGTCCTTCTTACAAGGCAGGTGCATCACATAAAGCCTGACATAAGGACATGCCAATGTTTTTTTCACTAACCATACAGGGCTGTTGGACAATCTAGTGGAATGTTGAAAAACTCCTGCTTGAAATTAGCCCTTCTATAGTGTTCCCTAGGAATATGATATTATTTCATAGGCTGCCCCAGTATCTAAAAGCGCAATCACTTGCTGTGGTCTATTCCGTTGTCCCCAATATAACAGTAAATGAACATACGGGCGTCGGTCCCTGGAGGAGTCCGATATGCAGGATGACCAGAGGGTATGGTGAATCAGAACAGGCAGAGTTCCAAATAACGTAGTCAGGAAACAGTCCAGGATCAGGCAGCAATCCAGATTAGCGTGGTCAGGGTACAAGCCAAGGTCAAGTTCAGGTTCAGGTTGTGAGGCCAGAACAAGGACAGGAGCACAGCACTTGGAACGCTATGTAACACTGTATCTGAGCGCTGCCATAAGGGTGCTTGGTGGTTTTATAGGTGTCATCGCGTCTGTAGATCCACCCTTCATGCCGCCCCTCAAACTGGAAGCACCACCCCCTTTAGCAATGCCTTCTCCTGCCACGTCTGCCAACTGTGTGCAGGAGGTGCCTGAGTTGGGTGCAGAAGCACCACCCCTCTCATTGAACCTGGACGCGGGGAGTGAAGAAGGAGACGACTGACGACGCCGGGACCTGGGATCCTGTTGTGAGCCTGCGTCGCTCCCACTGGCCGGTACGTGCCTGGCACTTAGCAGGTGGTCATGGCTCCCCAGTACTGTCTTTCCCTTCCAACACTTTTGAAACTTCATATATTTGGTAGTTAGGCTAGTTCAGGATCCCACTTCTAAAACCAAGTGAAAGCTCACAGAAAATACTTTAAGTCAACAAACTACAAACTAGTTCAGATTCCGAAATAACACCTTCAGGTTAGTTGAACTACGGGGCAAAGCCTGTGTCAGCATCATCCATGGCCAAAGGTTGAACGTATGCTACACAATGGCTGCAGACAACGATGTAGTCCCATATTCCTGTACATCTTCAAATTATTAACTGCGCAACAGGTCTTTTTATTACTCAGGGCAGTGATGGTGCAACTAGAGTGTTATTGGGCCAAAGTTTCAATAGTGCTATGCATGTGCCAGAACATACAGTCTGTGTGTGGATATTAACTAGACTTGCACATTCATCTTCAAGCGAACATGAAAACGAACACGAAGAGTGCGTTTTCGTGTTCATTTCGAAGATACGAAGAAGAGAAGACAGCGGTGGTAAAACGTAGACGAAGACACACAACACGAAGAATCTTTGTGATCGTCTTCGTCTACTAATCTCCCTGGTCCCTTTTCTAGCCTACATTATCTTCGCAGCGAAAATCCATAGGTTCGCCATCAGGGGTTACAGGGCAGTGCGAGTAAGTCTATTGGACGCCTACAGGGACCTCCAGAGGAAGACCCTGAAAGTGACCAATAGATAACGGGAGCGGAAATCCGTAGGTTAAAGGGCCATGCAAGCGACCAATAGGCTCACTTGCACGGCCCCTTGACTCCTTAAGGTGCAACCGGACCAATGGTCTCCCTCCTACAACAGTTAAAAGTCAGTACGAACGACCAATAAAGTCGCTTGTACGGACGTTTAACTGAGACCAGTGGTCTCTCCCGGCCAAGTTACAACATCCGGCAGAGACCACTGGTCTCCCTGCTCTATCGGTTAAATGTCTGTACAAGTGACTTTATTGGTCGTTCGTACGGACTTTTAAATGTTGCAGCAGGGAGAACATGAGTCTCTCCTGGCCAAGTTACAGCACCAGGATTTTAAAAGTCTGTACGAGCGACCAATAGAGAACCATTGGTTGATGGCAGACGAGCCCCTTGCTGGCGACCAATATAGTTGGTCGCTCTGGCGTCAGGACATTTAAACTCCTGACGCCAGAGCTGCTGCGGTACGTGTTAACCCCGTATTAACCCCTTTTTAATGGAAAAAATGAACACAAAGAATGTCCACGAATATTCGCCCGAAGAGAAGACAGGAACGGGCGAATATTCGCGCAATACGAAGATTTTTCTGTTTGCCGAAAACTAACACGAAGACCCCCCTGGTGCCCAAGTTTACTATTAACAATAGCTCAAGGCTAGCATGTGTGTGGCTTTCAAACAAGGCAGAAGAGCTAGGAAGAAGAGAAAAACAATAAAGAACAATCAGGAAACATAAGAAAAAAACAAAACAGCACGGAGAAAGAACAGTTGCATAAGCACTAAGGAGCCATAGAAAAACAACTCCCATCAGACTTCTGCTCATGAAACTTTTTTATTAATCGATGATGGATCCATTTGATTTCCCTTCCATAAGGAATAAGCAATCTCATATTTCAAATTATCCTTGATACTAATTAATTAATCTATATATTTCAGTTGTTTTTTTTATTGCAAAAACAATTTCTAGCACTAGCAGTCAGTTGTATTGGCAGACTGCACAGTCTGCCAATACAACGCATATTAAGGACTTCCCTGCATAAGTGTGCAGTATTGAGGGATGGGCAAAGAGTCTTACAAGTCATGTGGCAGTCATTGATGCCACCCAAAGCATGTTGCTGTTTACCCTTGATTGCACTGTTAAAATTCTTATGGTCAAATTTGATGGGGTGCAAATAAGGAGAATATTTATGGGAGGTGCAAATAGTTTTGCAGCAGCATGTTTGATATGTTTTCTAGCTTTTGCTGCTAGCTGATAACATTCCATTATTTGCATAATTATACATATATATTATTTTACATTATATTAGCAGTTGAATGCTCTTTTTTACTTTTCAATTTTTTTTTTCATATTTTTGTTAAATTTGTTTAACCAAATTTATTTTTTTGGTTGTGCGGTGTTTTGCCTCAAAGAATATGGGGAAAGATTATTGTGGTTTCCACATGGGGAATTTTCATACATCAATAATCTGCTCTGCTAGTCTCACTTCTTTCTTTTTTATCAATGGACTCAATTTAGTGTTTTTTGTTTACATGTAGAATATTCTAATTATAACTGAGCTTTATTTTACTCAGTTGTGTAACCCCCCCCCCCAAATTTTACTGGTGCTTTTGACTCCCCGGTGTGTTGTCCGGGCAGCGGGTAGATGTCTACGCAATTCGCATAGGCAACTTCCGCTGCAGCCGGAAGGAGGTGCGGTGAGCAGCGGGGATTGTCTGCGTCCATCGACTGTCAGAGGAGAGTTCACCACACCGCTGCAGGGAATTCTCTGACAGTTGTAGGGTGTATGTGCGATGGACGCAGACAATGTACTTGGCTCATGTACCTTAAACATTTAACTTAAAACATTTTAATCAACACCTTTTAAAATCAACACGTGGATCCTTTATTTGCCTTAGTTTTTGTGAACATATGCAGTTGCCTCAAACTATTATGAACTACTGCCAAGTCCACATTCAAGTTGCCTGAAGCTCAAGAAGTGACCTCAAAAGCCATTGTCCAAGAGGGCTAAAAGTTCATTACTTCATATACCATTGTATTTAATGGCTAAAAAGCAAGAAATGGTTTAAGATGTTCATCTTAAATTATGTCAATTATGACTGGAATTGGCCCTCATTTCATTATCAATTCTCTGTTTATTGAGCAGGGTAAAATGTTGGGTACATGAACAATGCAAACAGGGCCGGCCGAAGACTTAACGCAGCCTGGGGCGAAGTTTAAAATGCCGCCCCCCCGGTACTTACCTTTAAGAGTCCTGCGGCGAGTCTCCATGCTCTGCCACGGTGCCGGCTTGTAATGCTGAGCGCCGGAAATTGACGCCACTTCCGGCGCTCAGCATTACAAGCCGGCACCAAGACCGAACAGGGAGACTCGCCGAAGAGGAGAGAGAGGGGCGCCGAGCGGGTAAGCGAAAACCACCCGGCGCCCCTCTTTCTCTTCCGCTTCAAAAAAAAAAACGCTTGGGGCGGCAAAGTGCCGCCCCTTCTAAAGTTTGCCCCAGTCGGCTCCACTGTAGGGCCGGCCCTGAATGCAAAGGTACAACATCTAGATGTTAGAGAGAAGTGTAAACAGCCAATAACACATGAGTCCCTAAGATGTACATGAACGGGAGACTCATAAGGACAAACCCAGCATTTTATCGGCAATCAGAGAAATGCATAGATTATCATGAGCAGCTGTATGGTGAGGTTGAGCCTTGCAAGATGAAACAGAGTCAAAATATATTCTAATACACTTATACTCGCAAAGCAAACAACAAACACATCAAGATGTTACAGAGAAGTTAAAACAGGTAGTGTTACATGAGTCCCTAAGATGTACGTAAACGTGAGACTCACCATGACAAGCCCAGCATGTTATTGGTAATCAAGGAGCAACGTATAGGTTAACAAGCGCAGCTGTATGGTGAAATTGAGCCTTGCAAGATCAAACAGAGTCAAAATATCAAAATCAACTAGAAACATTCAAACAAAAATCTCCGAAAGTGTTCACTTAAAAACAAAATGAAAATATGAAAGGAGATATGTGTCAAGTTGTCCAAATCGGTAAGTGTAATGTTATATGGTAATGAAGTATACCACCAATGAAATGCAGAAGACAAATATACAAATAAAGAACAGAGTCGCAAATTAGTACTGTCCGTTGACCCTACTTGTCCTAGAAGTGTCACCGTTTAAGTTGCCTGTGGGGGAGGTGTAGAGAGGGAGGTAGTAGTCAAGTAAGGGCCAAGGATAATCTGAAAGTCAGCGGAAGTGACAAACTCGCGTCACCAGAACCACCTCCTAGTGTGCTGGAACCCCTTCCCCCTGGATGACCACACCAACTCTTCTATTTCTTCGATAAAAGTAATGTTTTGTAACCACATGTGAATTGGAGGAGCTGGGGAAGTGAGCCAAAATCTGAGTATTACCGCCTTAGCAGCATTCAAAAGGTGAATTGTGAGTGATTTCTTATGTGTGTTTGCTGTAGAGAGTTGAGGTTATAAAACAGCCTGGAGCCTGCAGGAGAAGTCCATACCGCCTACCCATTCCACCACCTTCAAGACTGTCTGCCAGTAAGGTTTGACCACAGGGCACATCCACCAGATGTGATATAAAGTACCCCTGTCTACCCCACACCTCCAACACACACCCGAGACCGAAGGATAAAACCTATTTAGATCCATTGTTGTTTTGTACCATCTCGTCAAAAGTTTGAGCATTCCTGAATCCTTCTAGAAATGCAGCCCCTGTGGATAGCAAATATTACCTTGTCTCACTCCAGAGGTGTCGGTGATAGAGAGATCCCCCTCTCACATGCACAGAAAGTAGGGTTTTGACGTGAAGGAGGACTCAAGAAGGAGAGCATACAAAGCAGATAGTAAGTGGGGAGTCTCTGAGCTGGTAGAGCACAGAGATTCGAATCCGGATAATGGCCTAAACAGGGGGGGATTTTTAGGACTCAAAGCTATAAAAAATATTTGTAAATAAAAAAGGAGTTCGGAGGAATTAAGGGATGGTTTGCCATAAAAGGTCCCCGCTGGGATGAGTAAAAACGAACAATCTTCGATGGGAGAGAAGTTTTAAGTGCAGATCGGTTAATTGGCATGCTGAGGGGGAAGTTGGATTTGGGTATAATAGAATAGAGGGGCCAGGATTTGAGGTTAAAACACCCTCTTTCAGTATGTTCCCAAAAACCCTCAAAGTAGAGGCCACTGTGACGGATTTGTTAATTTCGATGTGTTTTCGTAAACCAGGACAGACTCCCGAGGCACTCCACTTAATACCTGTGTACAGTCTGAGAAACATCCATTAACAACAACTCGCTGCATTCTATCTTTTAGCCAAATACAGACTTTTGCCCCTAAGCCTATTTCTGTTAATTTGTAGGGTAACCTTTTATGTGGAACCGTATCAAATGCCTTAGCAATGTCCAGATAAATTATTTCTACAGCCACACCTATATCTATATTTTTACTAACTTCATCATAGAATGCTAGTAGGTTGGTTTGACAAGACCTGTCTTTCACAAATCCATGTTGACTTCTACTAATTGGATTGTGGATCAAGATATGTTCTTGAATGTATACCTTTACCAACCCTTCAAATAATTTCCCCAGTACCTATGTTAAGCTTACTGGCCTGTAATTGCCAGGTTGAGATTTTCATCCCCTTTTAAATATGAGTGCAACATCTGTCTTGCACAAATTTAATGGAACTATGCCTGAACTGAAAGAATCTCTAAAGATCAGTAATAATGGTTAGGCTTAGCTCCTTTAAGTATCCTTGGGTGTATACCATCCGGTCCAGGGGCCTTGTCTACCTTGACAGCATTTAATTGCTTGAGCACTTTTTCTTGCGTCAGCCAATCCTATGTTTGCTGTAATGGTTCCTTAAAATTAGCCAGCAGGGGCTCCATCGTTGGTTCTTCCTTGGTATAAACAGAAGAAAAAAGTATTTAAGATGTTGGCTTTCTCTCTGTCCTCACTAACCAAGTTTCCAGTTTCAGATAATAAAGGACCAAGATTCTCTACCTTTAACTTTTTTCATTTACATACTTAAAATATTTCTTGGGATTAGTGTTACTCCTTGGCAATTAGTTTCTCATTTTCCAATGTAGCCATTTTAATTGCCTTGTTGCAGGCTTTGTTAGCATCTTTGTATGCCATAAATGATACTTCTAATCCCACGCTTTTATAATGCTTAAATGACATTCATTTATTTCTTATTTCCTGTTTTACTTTCCTGGTAAGCCACACCAGTTTTGATTTGCTTCTTTTGTATTTGTTTCCCATAGGTATATATTGAGGTGTGTAATTTTGCAATGTGTGTGCTTAAAGGTATTCTATTGGCCCTCTGTGAGAACAATCCATCCCAGTCTATCCCAGTAGTTACCCATTTGCTTTTTGGAATTAATCTCAAATGAAACCATGTTATGGTCACTATTCCCCAAGTATTCTCTTACTTTGATGTTTGCGATAAGTTCCTCACTGTTGGTTATTACCAGATCCAGACAGGCATCTATTCTGGTTGGAGTCTCTACTAATTGTGACAAATTGGTCATTAAGCAAGTTCAGAATTCCAATCTATATCTGTGTAATTAAAATCTCTCATGATTAAAACGTCATTCCTATTTGCAATTTCAATTTTGCCTTTTCAATTAGAAATAGCAGCTGATCCTGCCCTTCATTACTAATGTTTGGTGGCTTTTAGCATACACCTACAAGTAGTGTGTGACTCTTTCTACTATCTAGGTTAACCCCTTCGTGACAAAGGCTGATTTTACTGTTTGTTCCCCTGGTGACAATGGCCTTTTTAACATTTCTGCGCTGCTCGCGTTTAGCTGTAATTTTCTTCTTTCCCGTTTACTGAACCCACACACATTAGATATTGTTTTTTTCAGGACAAGAAGGGCTTTCTTTAGATGACATTGTTTTGATTGTATCATATTATTTACTATTAAAAAAATTATAAAATATGGTGAAAAATTTAGAAAAAAATGACTGTTTCTAACTTTTAGTTGAAAAATCTTTTACTCATCTATAAAAGGTAATGAAAAAACCTGCTAAATAGATTCTACTATTTGTCCTGAGTTTAGAAATACCCAATGTTTTTATGTTTTTTTGCTTTTTTCTACCCATTATGGGGCAATAAGTACAGGTAGCGTTTTGCTATTTCAAAGCCATTTTTTCCAAATCTGGTAATTCTTCCCCCCATGTGCCATTTCGGGTATCTTTGAACCCGGCCAATGCAATTTACCCCATCAAGTCATATATTTTTGAAAACTAGACAGCCCAGGGTATTCCAAATGCTAGTATTTTAACTCTTTCCATGCACCATATCTACCACCAGTCTTTGTCAAACTTTGTGGTAGTCATTTTTTTGCATTTGTTTTGTCACACACATTTTACTTCAGGTATGAATTAAAAAGTTCTCGTTTATGTCACTATCACAAAACACCCCAATATGTGCTCAGCAACATCTCCTGAGCGCAGCGATACCCCACATGAATGATTTTGCCTGGCTGTTTGGGGGCAAAAGGGCCACATTTGGGGCATGCGCATTTTTCAATGTTGAACTTTGGCATTTGGGGATCCACTGCCCATGCCCTATTTGGTACATCTTTGAGCCGGGCCATTTCAGTGTGCCCAATAAACCCATATATTTTTGAAAACTAGACACCCCAGGGTATTTCAAATGCTAGTATTTTAACTCTTTCCATGCACCATATCTACCACCAGTCTTTGTCAAACTTTGTGGTAGTCATTTTTTTGCAATTGGTTTTCCACACACATTTTACTTCAGGTATGAATTAAAAGGTTCTCGTATATGTCACTATCATAAAACACCCCAATATGTGTTCAGCAACATCTCCTGAGTACAGCGATACCCCACATGAATGATTTTGCCTGGCTGTTTGGGGGCAAAAGGGCAACATTTGGGGCATGCGCATTTTTCAATGTTGAACTTTGGCATTTGGGGATCCACTGCCCATGCCCTATTTGGTACATCTTTGAGCCGGGCCATTTCAGTGTGCCCAACAAAACCATATATTTTTCAAAACTAGACACCACAGGGTATTTTAAATGCTGGTATTTTAACTCTTTGCATGCACACATTTTACCACCAGCATTTTTTCAAAGTTTGCAGTAGTATTTTTGTGTGTGTATTTTTCCCACACACACCTACTTTATGTATGAATTTACAGTTCCTGGTATATGCCGCTGTCACACGACACCCCATAATGTGTTCAGCAACATCTCCTGAGTGCAGTGATACCCCACATGCATGGGTGTGTCATTTTTTGGGGAACTAAAAGGCCACATTTGGTACGTGTGCATTTTTCTAATTGGAAATTAGATGTGTGGCCATCCTTCCCCGGTGTTAATTGGGACGTTGTCGAACCTGGCCCATTCAATTTACCCCATCAAATCATACATTTTTTAAAAGTAGACACCCCACGGGCATTTAATATGCCAGTATTTTAACTCTTTCCATGCGAGAATTGTTTTAAGCTAATATGCTAATTTTAGGACTTGCTCACAAAAATATATTTTTTTTATATATATATTTTTAACATTTTTTTTTTGTCTTTTTTTTAATTTTTTTTTAACATTTTTTTTCAACTTGGAGGTTCCCTGATAGTGACGACATCAGTGGGAAATGATTTTTACATTTTACTAGTTTTTTACTATTTTTTTTCTAATTATTATCAATTTTATTTTATTTTTTAATTTATTTTTACTAATCACACTGTGATTAGAAAGCTGGGCTCCATTGACTTGCATGGTGAATGCAGTACCTGTATTCAACCTGCAAGTGGAGCCAAAGTTCTCTAGATGGTCTGGACCATCTAGCGAATTTTTAAAATTTGTGGTTCCTGTTACAGTGCGGCGGCCATCTTCCTTGATGGCGAAGATTGCCGGCAGCTGCGGCTGTGACCGCTCTCCGGAGCGGTCACAGCCCATCAAAAGGTTAGTGTTTGGTGTCGCTGGATGCCTCCTGATCGAGGCATTCCAGCGACACCATTTAAGTTTAGGAGGCGATCGCCGATCGCCTCCTAAACGCTTTTAAAACGGGCGTCCGCCGCCATACAGAGTATGGCGGATGTTGACGCCCCGTGGAGGGGCCAGAGATGGCCCCTTCGTTCCGATCGTGGCGTTGCTGAATGCCTCGAGGTCGAGGCATTCAGCAACGTTTTTTGGGTGCAGAAAGCGAAAACAGATCGCTTTCTGCACCCGTTTAATGACGTGCCGGTCCTGGCACGTCAATTGTCATAAAGCACATGCTTTTGCGTGTCGTGCCAGGACCGGCAATTGTCATCAAGGGGTTAATCTCCACCCACAGCGTCTCCACATTACTAATGTAATCATGTACACCTTCCTTAATACTGGGCTTTAGTTTAGGGTTTGCATATAAACAAATCCCTCCCCCTTTTCTATTTATTCTGTCCCTTCTAAAAAGCGAGTAACCTTGTAAGTTAACTGACCAGTCATGCGTATCATCCCACCATGTTTCAGTGATACCGATTCATCACTTACCAATATTTCCAGCTCATCCATTTTATTTGCCAAGCTCCTCGCATTTGCTAAAAGACATTTTAGGTTACTACCCATTTTTGGTTCATCAGTTGACAATTATTTCATGACTGCAGGTTTTGTACTATGTAGCGCCATATTGTCTATGCTAACCCCACCATTGCTCTCACCCCCTTTTCCCATAGCTAGACCCCCTTCCCAGTCTACTCTAGCTAGCACTTCATTTATATCTTTACCCCCCCATGGCTAGGTGCTTGAATTTATATACCCTTGGCAATGGGTCTGATTGAAACCTGATTTCAATAATTAAACAGTGTGACCCAAATTTTTTTGACCATATAGTTTATGTATGTATGCAATACGATTTCTCTTGCAAGGGAGCTACCGCAAAAACAAAGGCACTTGTTCCAATGTTTAAATCCTCACAATTTACATAAACTCCATTGGGACATAGTCTTACTATTGGTCCCATGTTTTCCCCCCAAAAGCAGGGGTACTGTAACCATTACGAGGGCCTGCTTACATAGAAGTGCATCAGTGATGCCACTTTAGTTTAGTTTCCTTTATAGTAAACTTGCATAACAATTTGACTGTACATTCTGCTGTGTTCCACATTGCAATTACTTGTGATTACTTATCAGATTGACATATTTAAGCACACTATATTTTTTTTCAATTCTCATAATACTGATAATAATGGATGCAAGTGCTTAGATCAAAATAGTTATTATTGTAATCAGTGATCCAATAAAGGCTCAGTATGCAGTAACTCTTTATATTAAAAGCCAGTAGTTGAACTTTGGAGGTCATTAGATAGCTAGAAAAACCCGTCTTTCTACTGTGTCCGTAACAGTTTTGCGAATCTTTCAAAACAATAGCAAAAGAAGGGAGCCCTGATTATTTTTTAAATATAATTAATATTAATGGAAATAGCTTCTGTTCTGAAGACTGCTGTCAGGCCGCATTTTTGTAGTCACAGCATACAATAAATGTGCTTATATAATTTGCATTTATATTTCATCGATTATTTCAATTTCTTGTTATAAGCACTTTTAAATGTCATACTGAGGGAACTCTGAATGTGAGAATAAAATCAACATTTTCTTTGTGACATTTTAGAACACAAAAAAATTCTCTGAACCAGCATATTTTACTGTGTCACAGGTGAGTTTACATCTGTGTCATGCAGTGACATAAATTCAGCTCCATTGACCTGCTAGGGGCTGCTGACATCTGCAAGGAGATGGTAAACAGAATAGAATTTAGAAAGACAAAGGGGCCGATTCTGTGTATCTCAGAAACCCACCAGTTTCCTGAATATGGAGAGAATATACCCCATTTCCATCAAGCATTTGGAGTCTCGTTACTGTTATGTGGTTACAAGGAAGGAAACAGACCTTTCACCCATGTTACCATGTTATGCTGTTCCCAGGTGAGATGTGAGCACTAAGCAAAAGAAAAAAAATGTCCAAGCACCTGGCTTCTTACCACTTAAACTTTCTTTTGTATGCCACAAACATTTATTTGTAGAATAAAGAAAATTTAAAAGATATATGGGTTCAATTTCACAAGCAAACAAGTAGGTATATTTTATCCAAAAGATCAATAAAGCTCATCGGCTTCACATGTATTATGGCAGTCTATCGCTGATGAGTTTCTTCTGCAAGAAAAGCTTGTTTGGATACCTTCCAGGTGTCCGTCTTTAGCAGGACAGTTCTGCTTTTGGAACCACATCCATTTGTCCCTCTCTCCTCTTCTGACATCCCACCTTCTAGGAATTCAGAATGTTTGGTATATTACAGTGTTCTACAGCCCTAACATAACATAATATAATATGTATATAAACAGAGAATGTGTGTTTTATATATAGTAACCCCTTCAGTTCCCTATAGACGTACCTGTACATCCTAAAAATGCATTCAGTAAAGCCCTTTAGGATGTACAGGTACGTCCTGATTTTCTTGCAGCGGCATGGACACGTTGTTGGCTTTCTGCTGCCCGACTGTTTGTAATAGCTGCCAGCGCAAGCCCTGGAAAGTTGTTACATTTAAAATGCCCGATTTTACTAGTTTTTACTAAATTTCTCATGCTAATTATCTAACTATGGTATTAAACGAAAGCCCTCTCTCCTTGAAAAAACAATATATAGTTTACATCGGGACACTATTCGCAGGAAAGGGGAGTCATTGCTGAACCGACATAGCGCAAAAATGGCAAAATTGCTCTGGGACTTGAGGTACCAAAAACCCCCGGGACTGAAGTGCTTAAATTGTGAAGGTAAAATGCGTTATTGTTCTCAGAAAAGCTTTTTACACAGCCATCAGTAGGTCACAAGAGGATAAAAAATGTTTTGATAAATCATGTCCTATAGCTACATGTTTAACCACAACTCCCAGAACAGAAGTGTCTCTCCTAAAAATGTTGAAAGGTTTTGTGATTGGCTTTGCATAATGTAAATTGGAAATAGATTAGATTCTGATTATACCATAGGACAACAAAGACCTTGTTGCAGAAGTTCTCTTTGGTTAGCCCATGAAAATAATGAAGTTGGTGAGATGAGATTTTCAACTCTTGTGCTAAAACAGGCAGCACAAACATGCCTGTAGAACACAAAAATCTGTATGGGATTTAATTATGTCTCTTGGCTACATACAATTCTATGTGGTCCAAATAATATCAGCGCAAAAGACTGCACAGAATAGACACATGCACCCTATATTCTCCTGGTGGGATGGTAGCTACTCAGCGGAAGCTACACATAGACAGTGAGACCTCTGGTCTATATGTGTGTGGGTGTATGCATTTGTACATAACATTAAGAGTTGCCAAAAAAAGAATTCCTTGTAAATTTAGAACTTATCATTCTAAGAGCATTTGGGGTTAACATCTGACATTTGTCTTTAAAAATAAATTTACAAAATAAAAGAAGGTAATTAGGCTATGATCTTCTTTGTGCACAAAACAGGGCATACATCAGCAATACAGTGAACACGTTGTAAGTGCTGTTCACATTTAAACATACATATAGTTTTTTAAGATATATTTACAGTCCTACTTTTTCACAACTAACTCAAAAAACAGATGTATCAATTACTAGACCAGTCTGACTACTTGTGCTTATGTAGTGAAGCCATGACAACCAAGACTGTTTTAAAGGGTTGAAAAGGTTCAACCTCTTTACTCTCTTGTGCCTAGAGGGATACCAACCGTGCCCCACTGATGAGGCCAATGAAGGCTGAAGCGTACATCTGGGGTTTGTTGGTTCCCTCCTGCAGTGAAAATTTGCCTCACATTTCGGTTATTGACTGGTCTTTGGGTAGGATCAAACTGATGCGGTAATGGAGATTTTTCTTCTGTAATGAGCTAAAACTTGAGATGCTCCCAGGTGGGCACCTATCGTAGGACAGGCTATGAAGCGGTTGAGCATCTAATTTTTCTTTGTTTCTTTTGTTTAAATCTGTTTGACAGTGGTATAAATGCAAAACAATAGGAAAATAGAACACCGAGCAATATGCAGTGCCAAGAGAGTCAATGTAGACATACCAGTATGATGATTCATCGAGATATTGACAGTGTCATCACATATAGGCAAAGTATAAATGTACGTGGCACTATAGGCAGTGGCTAGAAGGTGAGTATAATGCAAAGAAATCAATTTTTTAAGCCTGTTTTGGGTCAGAAACCAATTTTCAAAGCGGGTAAGGGGAGAGACAGCTGCTATCTGGAGTTAAGAGTGGGTGAAATGTCGTATCTGGAGTTATCGGAATCGCTCACACGGGGTGGATGTTGTTGTGTTCTTGTAATTCCGAAAAAGAGGGTATGTGGCCTCTGTGGACTATCCCCCCCTAGCCATCCAAGGCCCTCCCGCAGCCACCACTCGAATCTCCCGGCCACCATGCCCTCCGGAAAGAGAGGATTATACAGAATTGGAGTCAGGTGGGACACTTGACCCTTGAGCGCAAACTTGTATCTGGATTTCCGCCACAGAGAGTAGGAAGCTTTCATGGTTGATAAAGCTAACGTGGCAGGCAGCTGGGTTTGTTCCGTCCACAAACATAGTTGAAGTTGGCGGTGGGAAATCCAGCTACGTTCTATGTTGACCCAGGGCAAAACTCCTTCCGGGAAAGACCATGCTTCCAATTGCGAGAGCCTAGCAGAGAGGTAGTAAAGGCGTAGACACGGAACCAAGAGGCCTCCTTTGTCTTTGGGTAAATACATAGTGCGTCGGTTTATTATCGCCCTTTTGCCATCCCAGATGAATTGGAAGATACAGTTTTGGAAGGCGTCAATGTCGGGGGTATGAATAGCTATAGGCAAAGCCCGGAAGAAATACAGCAATTGCGGCAGGATAGTCATCTTCACAGCGAGGTTACGGCCAAGCCAGGAGATACGATAATGGGACCAGTGGCGAAGCTTTCGGCGGAGCTCGGTCAGGAGGGGTAAGTAGTTGGAGGCATATAGTGTCTTAGGGTCGTTGGTGATGTTGATCCCCAGGTATTTGAGGGATGAAGCCTGCCATTGAAAGGGGAAGGAGGAGGCTAGATTCTGCTTGGTTTGAGTGTCTATGTTGATATTGAGCGTATTGATCTTATATCCAGACAGTTGCGAAAAGTCAGCCAGGACTGCGTAGAGGTTGGGGAGAGATACTAAAGGTTGAGACAGGGTCAGCAGTATGTCATCAGTGAAGAGGCTCAGTTTATATTGGCGGGACTGTACTTGAATTCCGGAGATGTCAGGGTGTTGACGGACAGCCACCGCAAGTGGCTCTAAACACAGCGCAAACAGGAGAGGCGACAGAGGACACCCCTGTCTCGTACCGTTCTTGATGTAGCTGTAGGGTTATCGTAGAGCGCACGGACACCAGCCAGAAAGCGACCACGAAATCCAAATCTACGCAGGGCCCCCCACATATACACCCAGTCTATCCTGTCAAATGCCTTTTCGGCGTCAAGGGCCAACGGCATGGATGGTTGATCGTTGAGCAGCGCAATTTCGACAAGATCCACTGTGCGCCTAATGTTATCTGGGGTGTCTCTCTGGGGTATAAAGCCGACTTAGTCCAGGTGTACAATAGAGGAAGCGACGTGGCTCAGGCGTGTAGCCAAAATTTTAGCATACAGCTTTACGTCAGCATTAATTAGTGAGATGGGTCTGTAGCTACCACACTTTGAGGGGTCTTTAGCCTCCTTGTAGATCACAATGATTTTGGCTTGCATCATCTCCCTTGGAGGTGTGGAGCCCCCAAGAAGTGGTTAAAGAGGGTCAGGAGGCGCGGTTTCAATTGCTCCCCGAATTTCTTGTAATAAGACCCTGGGAGGCCGTCCGGGCCCTTGGCAGGTGCGATGGCGGCATCCAAGTCGTCCACAGTGATGTCCAGATGTCAGTGAGTCATGGGATGGGTAAGGAGTCCAAGAAGCGGCGGAGAGGGTTCCTATGGAGGATGTTCTGTGGGGCTTTAGTGCCATCATAGAGAGAGCCATAAAAACTAGCAAATTGAGCCGTGATGTCTGCAGGAGACACCCAGCATGAGTTGTCAGAGTCAATGATTTTGGATATGTTTTGTATCTTTCTCTGTGCGCGCAGTCTATGTGCCACCATTGCTCCGGGTTTGTAAGCAAATTCAAAGAATCTCTGCTTTGTAAGATTCAATGAATGCAGGACGTCGTTGCTCTGAAGTGTGTGAGGTCTTGTGGAGCTGTTCCAAGGAGGACAATTTAGCAGTGAGAGAGTCCATAGCTAGGCGACGTAGTTTCTTGCGACGTGCGGCTATCTTGAGGAATGATCCGCGGATAAAAGCTTTGTATCACCCAGAGAAGTTGCGGAGTTGTATCAGGGGTGTCATTGAAGTCAAAGAAGTCCTCCAGATCTTTAGTGATTTCAGATACCACTGAAGGGTCAGTCAGCAGGAATTCATCAAGGTGCCAGGTACCGGAGCCAGGTTTCCAATCTGCCGGGCAGAGAGAGCATTCTACCGCGCCATGATCGGACCAGGAGATGGGGTGGATGTGAGATGGGAGAAGAGAGGCCTGCTGGGGCAGTGTGTTGGCTGAGGAGGATATAATCGATCCTAGAGTAGGAATTGTGGGAGTGTGAGAAAAAGGAAAAGTCCAGCAGCTTCGGGTGGTGATGTCTCCATATATCAACGAGAGCAGAGGTTTTAGCAAAGTCCTGGAAATGTTTGGAGGCCATGGAGGGGAGCACTCTGGTGGCTAGGCTCTTCCGGTTGATGTAAGCATCCCAACAGGTATTGAAATCACCACCTGCAATGATCATATATTTGCGGCAGCAGGAGGTCAGTGAGCTGAGCGAAGAACTGCGCTGTCTGGGTCAAAGGTGACTAGACCGATACAAGGACGACTGGTTTATTTTGAAGGAGTCCCGACAGCAACAGGTAGCGGCCCCATTTATCTTGTTTGATGTCAAGGCATTGGAAGCCCAAGGAGCCTCTCAGGAAAATACTGACATTCTTGCGCTGGGTTGGATGAGTGGCGTGATAATGGACCCTGAAGGATCTGGACCAGTATGCTGGCAGTGACAGCCTCCAGAGGTGGGTTTCTTGTAATAGTACTACATCAGCATGCAGTGTCTGGTAATATCTCATTGCCTGCCACCTCTTTCGGGGTCAGTTGAGGCCTCGAACATTGTGAGTAATAATTTTAAGACTACCGGTCGACATCACTGGTTATAGAGAAGAATGCGGATACACAGGGAAGTGCCCTGGACGAGAGCTTCTGGCAACCTAGCAGGAGAGGAAGAAAGAGAGAGAGAAAAAAAAGGGGGGTAGGAAGGGGAAGACAAGGGAAAAACAAGGGAAACATACCGGTCTAGGGTTATAGTGTAGATTGCATCATAGGTACCGAGTGCGACATGTGGCCTGGCGGTAAATTGAACAAGGACCCGAGGTCCATATAAACAGCAGCCCAGCGCAGGATGGCGGAGGGGAAAGCCAGCAGGCTGCAAGGAGACCATAAGTGGTCTAACTGGGGAAGTCAACAGCACTTCCATCAAGTTGGGTCCCCTACCCTAGCATAGGGAACGTTGCCCAAAGCCAATCGGAAATCAACACAACAGGAAGGCAACATAGGCAAAGTGATCGCCACTTTTAAGTGATACAGCTCAATATCAGAGAAAATAAAATTAAACCCTTAACGACAATGGGCGGTCCCTAAACCCATTGAAAACAATGCATTTTGAGCCCGTAGATGTACGAACTTTGTCATTAAGGGGTTAAGTAAAATCGTGTTCAATCGGTCCCTGAGGCAGTGGGAACCAGTGTAGTCAGAAAGAACCATAAGGGGAGGGCAGTACAATGGGCAGACGTCGGCAAGCAGCATGTGTGTAGTGCAAGAAAGAAAAAATAAACAAAAAAAAAACAAACAAAAAAAATGTGTGTAGGAAGCCCAGTGGAATGAGTTGAGTATGTGTAAATGCGGAGTCCTAGGTTTGTCAGGCTTAAAAAGTGGACAGTATTATGTGATGGAGTCTGCAAATAAGGCATCGTGTTCAATCGGTCCCTAAGGCAGTGGGAACCAGTGCAGTCTGAGAGAACTAGAAGGGGAGTGCGATACCATGGGCAGACGTAGGCCAGCAACGTGTGTAGTGCGAGAAAAAGTACATGAAAATTGAGTGAGCGGTTGTGCATAACGGAACTCAAAGTGTAATAAACATAAATGGTATGAGCCATAGATGCCAGATATCAGAGATAAACATAAATAAATAAAGGTGAATCAGTGTGTAGGTGCAAGTGGAGTCACACAGGTGACAAGGCAATCGTAAGCAGCATATCGCTGCGGCATGAAAAAAAGAATAGAAAACGGGAAAAAACTACCGAACCAGTCAATACGCCATAGTTCAAGGTGTCGGTGAATGTGCGGCATCTCGCCGGCTCGCCGGCATAACACACCAATCCCCCGCTGCTGCGGCCTCAGGGTCCCGTCGGCTTTTCTTGCGTCCCAAGGAGAGCGGAGGTAGATCTAGGGTTCTCAGGAGGTCGTCCGAGAGGGAGAGGGACCGTAACGAGCTCTGTCGGTCACCCCAGGTGACTTGAAGGGCGAACGGGAATCTCTACCTGTTAGGGACGGTGTGTGCCCGAAGATGATCGGTGAGTGGTTTGAGGAGACGTCGTCGCTGGAGTGTCCTGGGCGAGAGGTCTGCGTAGATCTGGATTTCAACAGCATCGAGGGTAAGTGTCGTCGATCTTGCAGCTTTAATCACCTCTTCCTTGAGAGTGTAGTCCTGGAGCTTGGCTATGGCATCTCGTGGCTTCTCGTTGGGACCGGTCCGAGGCCTCAGGGCCCTGTGGATACCCCGTCCAGTGACAGTTGAGGAAGGAGTTGTTGGAGTAACTTTCTTAAAGCTTCATCCAGATCAAGGTAAGTTTCTGGAATGCCACGTAGCCGAGAATTTGAGAGTCTCGACCTGTTTTCCATGTCTTCCTGTGCGTCTTGGAGAATCAGAACTTCTTGTTGCAACATCACAATGTCTCCTGCCATCTTGTGTTTAGCATGCTGGAGTACCGATTGCATTTTTTCCAAGGCATCCGTGCGGGTGCCAATGTCGTGTAGATTGTGTTTGAGATCTTTTATCTCGTTGTAGATGTGATCCATCAGGTCTCTCTTGACGGACCGGACGAGGTCCTTGATCTCGTCTGTCTTGTTTGGTGCAGGCCACCGCAGCCATCACGTCTGAGGACCTCGTGTTGTCCCCGTCTGCAACCGCGGGAAGTTCCGGAGAGGCAGGTTTGTTGGCGAAAATGTTGTGCTCCGATTTCTGTTTAGAAGTCTTGCGGGATCTCCCGGTCATCCTCTATTTAAGTGCTACTCGCGGAGTAGGTTTTGGCCAGACGAACCGCTAACGATAGCAGAATAGAAAGGGCGTTGTGGAGGAGCAAAAGCTCTACACGTCCATTTTGGGTCGTGGCTCGCCACGCCCCCCTCCTAATATTTGTTTTATATGATATTCTACCTTTTGGGGATCTCTTGGGGCTCACCTCAAGTGAAAAAGAGGATCCAGACAGGACCTTCTTGCTCATATATTTAAAGTTACTTCACTGCTATTTACTTGTTTCCCCTACTACTTTCTGCAGGTGTGCCTCTACAGCTCACTTGCTTTTTCTCACTTGCTTCACAAAATGCCTTACTGAAAGTGTATTCTGGATGGCATCCCACTACCCATCACTCTGCAGCCACAGCATACTTAGGGAGTGTTTAGGTCTGTGAAGCTGAAACCATTTTACTTTGCTTAGGAGAATGTTTCAACTTCCCAGGAAAGTAACTCTATAAGGGGCAGCACTCAAATATAATAAGGGCTTGTTCTAACCCTAGTTCTAAAGATCCTTCCTTCAAGCTTCCTTTTCTTGTTCCCTCGCCAATTCCTCACACCATTAACCCAGATGCCAGGGAAAGTATGTCCCCTGATTGGTGTAGCTACTGACATTTCTTACTTTCAGGTTTGAATGTGAGGAACGGCCAGTCCTGGCAGTGGCTAGACAGCCAAACAGGAGCAGTAGCAGCACTAAATGTAAGTGTGCGCATGAATGGGGTAGCCCCCTTTCATGCTATAATCAAATAATCCCTTGCCAAGCAGTTTTCTTCACACCCTCTCGTTGCACCTCAACCCTTCTAATAGACAGTGAAGACAGGGCCTTCTGTTCTTTCTGTATCAGTATGTCTTAACAAATGTTCATGTTATAGTTATTTTCGTAAATTGTCAATTTTGTAGCCTACACTATTGTAAGAGTGCAATAGAATTTGCAGGTGGTCCATAAGTAAAATTTAACTTAATGGGATGTCAGACGTGCAGCTACCCTTTGGTCTTCTTCATGTTAAACTAACAAACATAATATAAGTGGTTGTCTGACTGGAAATGGTTTAATCTGTCTAGGGAAAAACACGCAGTTCAACCCAAATAAGCCTAAAATGAAAACGCATGCTCACTTACTTTCAGTAGTTTCATAATTTGCTGGAAAGTAACCTTGTTGTCCATTTGCTAGACTGCCAAACCACCATAGTCATTATCTCCATGCCGCACATGGATAATGTCACTGAGACAAATCGTTAACTCATCTGATTGATGCATAGTGATACAGAACCATGGCCTAGAGGAGAGATAATAGCACCACAACTTTATCACATCAATGCCACAAAGAAAGCCTTTAGTTTTTACTTCCTCTCATGTAAAAACAGCTGAAACCAAAGCTCTACATTGGTAATATTTGAGGCTTTGTAAACCTTCGTTAAAGGAATCAAGGTGGTGGGAACACAGGAGGAGAAACGTGATAAAAGAACTGTGGGAAATGCCCGACATGGTTTAGAACACTAATCATGACACATACTATGTTCAGAACAGCTGCTGTTAATTTATGGATTTATGAAGAAATACATATACTATTTGCTCACTTTCTTAGAAAGCCATGACACCACAGCTTTAACAGAAATATTTACAAGCACATGCTACCACATACATAATTTGATTATATATTGTTAATACACACACACATATATAGTGTGTATTACTGTAGATAAATATTTTTCAGAAATAACAAATGAAAAATTGCAATAAAATTACAAGAAAAATGAAAATAAAATCAACAAAAAAAAACCAAATGAAAAAACAAAAAACACCATGGAGAGATCCCCAAGAAAAAGAGAAGGAAAAGAAAAAAAGACCATGCCACAAAAGCCTACACACCTACCAATAAAAGTAGAAAAATAAAAAAACACCTTTGCTACCCCAAACCCACCTATTCTCAAGAAGAAATCATGAGCAAAATGCTAAAATCTGAGGTTTTGTTTTTTTTGTTTTGTATTTTAGCATGTGTTTTATGTATTTCTGTTTTTTCAAAATCGGACCCTACTCCAATATAAAATTTGTGTGGGAAAGATGTCAAGCTACAACACATGGCTAAGAAGCAGAGGATACAGAAAGAAACAGAAAGAGTTAACATGAGAACATGGAAGAGTTACACATAATATTCTGTATGTTTACACAAACACTGCTGCCATTAACAAACACGCGGTGATAGTCGTGATAGGACTAGTACTTCATACTTGACAACTTTTGTTCCAGGTGTCCATGAAAAAAATACCGTATTTGCTTGATTATACGATGATCCTGATTATAAGACGACCCCCCAAATCTGAATATTAATTTAAGAAAAAAAAAGAAAGCCTGAATATAAGACGACCCTATAGGAAAAAAGTTTTACCAGTAGATGTTAATTCATATAAACTATTTTTTTTTAACAAAAGCTATGATTGAGAAAAATGATTTCCTTCTATTTTCCAACCTGCCCCCAGTTGTGCACATCTGCCCCAGAAATGCCTTATACCTCCTATATGCCACTGTGCCCCATGATATGCCTTTTAACCTTCTAAATGCCACTGTGCCCCCTGATATGCCTTTTGACCCCATATGCCACTGTGCCCCCTGATATGCCACTCTGCTTCCAGAAATGCCTTATACCCCTATATGCCACTCTGGCATTTAGAGGGTTAAAAAGGCATATTATGGGGAAGAGTTGTATATACGGAGGTTTAAGGCATTTCAGGAGGCAGAGTGGCATATAGAGGGTTAAAAAGGCATGTGGCACCGGTACCGGTGCGGGGAACTCTGATCTCTGACAGCCGGGGAAGGTCTGCGCAATGGACGCAGACAACCCCCGCTGCTAGCCACACCTCCTTCCGGCTGCAGCGGAAGTTGTCTACGCGAATCGCGTAGACATCTACACACTGCCCCAGCTGCACACCGGGGACTCAGAAGTACCGGTAAGTGGGGCGGGGAGGATCCAGGTCCCCTGCAGCTGCAGGGGATCTGGATCTTAGTCGTCTCATAGTCAGACCTATTGAGCATTTGCTCTGAAAAAAACCTCGTCTTATAATCGAGCAAATACGGTAAGTGGAGCCTATAGTGGGTGGAGTTATGTAATGCTGCATAACTCCACCTACTTTAGGCTCCATACCCTGATAGAGTCAATGTTCAATGCCAAACATTATAGGGTTGCACTGCCCACCCATCCTGAAAGGATGGTTTCCCATCCACTGGAGTTATGAAGTAGATCCCCACTGAAGGCACAGGCGAAGTCTGACTAGTTTCCATGCCATCACCAAGACAATTTGCTATCTTGGCTCTGGTTGACTTTGGTGGGACTAGCGCCCTGAGATAGACTCACGGCCTCCTTTGAATATTTTTCCCACGTCTGTCGGATCTGTGACCACATATGACTAGTGAATCTCTGTGTGAGGTTCGTCTTACCAGGAGGAATCCGGAATGCACGAATGGAACACACTTGCTCGGAACAGAACATGCACAAGAGGCCTGGTGAGGGTAACAGTGCGCTTGGCAGTGTAGCTGTAAGCATGAGTGGTCAGGACATAGACGTTTAGCAGACCAGGGTCGGAATGCCAGAGATACACAGGAGCCATTGGGATAGCCAGGGTCAGGATGCCAGAGGTACACAAAGTCGTTAAGGATAGCCAGGGTCAGGATGCCAGAAGTACACGGAGTCATAGGGATAGCCAGGGTCAGGATGCCAGAAGTACACGGAGTCATAGGGATAGTCAGGGTCAGGATGCCAGAAGTGCACGTGAACCGTTAAGCAGACCAGGGTCAGAAACCGGATAATCAGGATAAATAACTAGAAAACGCTGAGGGGCTCACAATACACGGGACGCACCAGTATAACTGAGCACTGAGGAACCGGTAAGTGAGGTTTAAATAGCCCGGGGGGCGTTCCCCGACGTCAGGGGCATGATCGCGTCCATATCGACGCAGTGGAATCCAGTCAGCGGTCAGCCTCATAAATATTCATGAAGCGGCCGCACGCGCAAGCGCCTGCTTCATGTGCCAGTGAGCGGTGCCGGCGTTTCTGCCGGGAAGGAGAAGAGGACATCACGGACCCGTTGAAGGTAGGTGCCTTACACTCTGGCCTTGTTTGCTCCTGACCAGTATGAACAGCAGTTTCCCAGACTTAATATAATCATATAATTTATTTTTGGTATATTTTATTTGCCTTTTGGCCCTTTCCAATAGGTGAGTTTTTTTAAGATGGGATTTTTTAGGTGGGATTCAGAGGGATTCCACACTACCCACTTAAGTCTTAAAGAGGCACTTTAGTTTCATACCTAAATACCATAATGCCCACTCCTAGGGTAGAGATTTGCAATTTTACCGACATTTTACACTGTAGCGTGATATGCAAAGTCTGTCCAAAGTCACATCTGATACAGTCTTAAAGTCACTGGGGATAATTAGCAAGATCATCTAACTATTTGCAATAAAAAGCACCATTTGGTTCATTCAAAGCATAGGTGTTTACCAAAATATATTTACGTGAATTAATGGTCCCCTCCAATATGATAAATCTACCTTCTGGGTTAAATAAGCTGGAGTCAATGATGTAATGGAGTGATATGAAAAAGATTATGGTTACTCCTCTGGAATTAGATCTAAAGGGCGCCACAACTCATTGATCAATATCCCCAGCCCTGGGTTTCCTGAAGATAAACAACAAAAGGTTTCAACTGATGTAATCTGTTAGACTTTCTTACGTTTAATTGGCGAGGTTAACCCATTGACATTCCGTTCCTGGTTACCTGCTTTCGTACCTTTATTCAAGTGGGCTTCGTGCCTTTCGTACCCTTCCAAGTGGGCTCCGTGCCCTTCCAAGTGGGCACCGTGCCTTTCATGCCCTTCCAAGTGGGCACCGTGCCTTATGAGCCCTTCCAAGTGGGCTCCGTGCCTTTCGTGCCCTTCCAAGTGGGCTCCGTGCCTTATGTGCCCTTCCAAGTGGGCTCTGCCTGCCTTCCAAGTGGGCGTGCCCTCCCAAGTGGGGTCTCTGCCTTTTGTGCCCTTTCAATTGCGGTCCCTGCCAAAAGACTTATTACCGGTATTTATTTATCCTGCCATACGACTCCCAACTAGTCTGCAGGCTGCAGCTGCTGATCGGGCAAAGCGGGTCAGAGGAAGCGATAGGTGGGACAGCGGGACAGAGACCCCAAATCGGGACTGTCCCACGTAAATTGGGACAGTTGGGGGGCATGTAAATTTAAGAAGAGTGCAGAGATGTGCTCAGGAAGAAAATGTTTAGTAATACATTTAACAAAATGCCTCTTGAACAGGCAATGCACCATCAGTTTTAATTTTAAGTGTATATATATTTGCATCTTTCTTAATATATAAGAATAAGTACTCAAAATAATTAAGAAACTAGATTTTGAGTCTATTTGAAAGATCATTTATCATATTTTTTATGTAATTAGCAATCAGATCCCCCTTTACCAATGTTATGTAGCCTAGCATATGGTTTACTTTAATCTAACATTTCATCAAAGCCTGCTAGAAAGTATAACATCACAGTCTAAGCATTAATATCTTTTTTTTATTAGTATAATATTATTATAATTAGTCTCGTATTTAAGTTGAGCACAAGCCTACACCATCATATCCTAGCACTGTGCTTCAAACATGCCGCACAGAAGCTGCATGGGAGCTATGCTGCAAGAGCTATAGAAAACTATATTCTTAATGTTTTGAATTTCCCCATACGTACCTAATTTTAACCAGGCACTCTTAGATCCGTACATTATGTACTGTATCTTATACATGTCTAGAAATAATACAATAGGAACATTTGTGCATACAAGAATGGACTGCATATTGTAGGTATCATGCCGACACAGACTTCTCAGAATGTATGAGAAGCTTGATAAAAGGACAAAAAAAATGTAGACACATGAGGTTTATTTTGATTGGCACGAATAAGTTCCCCACTCTGAACAGGTGTCTTCAGAACAAGTTTTACTTCTAAAATTCTCTTCAGCCCACACAGTCATAAGTGGGCCAAGGTTTTTATAACCAAATTTTGCTTGCTTTGTAAAATTATTTTTTTTCTTTAACGCAGGGTGTGTCTGTGGTGAAAATTTCCTAAAAAAGCAGGTGACTCATATTGTACCAGATGATTTCCATCATGCTATACAGGGTATCATAAAGCATCGATTTGATATGGGGTTTTTTTCTTCTTAAACGCAATATCCTTTGTTATTCTTTTGTGGGTGAGCAGTTGTAATCTTCAGATTCCAAAAAATGGAATATAATAATCACAGAATTCACTGATCTGTGGCTAATTATGATCTACAACACTGGCGTAACTATAGGGGTCGCAACTGTGACAAGTCCTGTGCCTTTAGGGGGCCCAGTACAACCCCTGCGACCCTTTGTTCCTGTCTCCTCGTTCCGGTTTCAAATTGTTTACAAAGGGCCCTTCTCACCTGGACTGCACTCCAGGTCAGAAGAGCCCTTTTTTAAACTGTTTTAAAAACTGAGATATACCGACAGAAATCTGCAGGAAAGGTGAGAGGTATGCGGGGCAGGCAGGAGGTGGGATATATGTGTTTTTATATATGTATATATGTAAGCATGGATGTGATTGTCTGTGTGTGTGAAAACAGATGTGTAATTGCGTGTGTGAGTATGTGTAGATGTTTGTGTTTGAGCATGTATGTGTGAGGTGTGGAGTCAGATGGAGTGTGTGTTAGTGAGTAAGAGTGTGCAATTTGTGTGCCAGATGTTGGAAGGGGGGGCAATGATGACACAGACCAGCTGTTGAAGTTGCGGTTCGCACCAGGGCCCTGTGGTTTCTAGTTACACCTCTAACTTACAAGGTAGTTTTATATGCATAGTTTGCTCTTAGGCCTTAGGGGGCTCCTTGGGGCACTTGAGTGTTCCTTTAACACCAAGTAGCTTCAACATAATAAAGGTTTATAGTTTTAAACTGGCTGCTGTACCAGCTCCAGACCAACATCCCTATCCTAAACTCCCACCACAAAAAATATTTTCCAGTAGGTTCTTGCATTTGGATGTACACACATCATATTGTTTTGATAAATCATGTTAAAATAGTTTTGAATGTAAAAACATGGTTTATTCTTTTTGTTTTGTTTGCAGTCCATAACTGAAACTATTTTCATTCTGTTTTTCCCACTTCTTAAAAAATATCTCAGGAGCACTTTAAGTAATTGTGTATAGTGCCAGAAAAAAACAGCTCAGCAGGGAAATGCATTACACAGACCAAACTACATTGTTGGTCTACGAGGCTGAACACACCTGTATCCCTAACTCTATACAGTTTTCTTTTCTAAGAGTACTAGGAAAATAAGGTTTTTATTTTTGCTAAGTGAAACTGAAAGGACAGGATTGTTTTCTTTCCTAGTTAGCACATGGCTATTGTCAAGGATTTACTTTTTCAACAGCTGACAACCTGTAACCATTTCATTGCAGTGAATTTCCTCTTGTGTAGAGATGAGAGCTTAGTGGCAGTGTTCATCCTGCCGAAGTTCAGGCAGGTCACAGCAGTTTGACAGTGTTCTGCGTACCTGCAGACTAGTCAGGGTGCCCATGTTCACCCCTCTCCACTTCCGAAATCTCCTGCAATGGGCACATAAAAACTGAATCAATGGAAGAAGGTGGCCTGGACTTGTGAATCACATTTTCTTTAAGATCACGTGGATGGCTGGTTGCATGTGCATCGCTTACCTGGAAAACACATGGAACCAGGATGCATAATGAGAAGAAGGCAAGCCAGCGGAGGCAGTGTAATGCTTTGGACAGTGGTTTGCTGGGAAACCTTGGGTTGTGCCATTCATGTGAATGTTAGTTTGTCACGTATGACGTGTATCGGCATCTGTGGGATCTGCCGGACAAACAGGTCTGATCAAAGGAGGCCCCACCTCGCAACTTACAGCACTTAAAGGATCTGCTGTTAACGTCTTGATGCCAGATACCACAGAACACCTTCAGAGATCTAGTGGAGTCCCTGCCTCGACAGATCAGGGCTGTTTTGTTGGCAAAAGAGGGACCTACACAATATTGGTTGATCGGTGTATTTTAATAATATTATCCTTCCATTTGCATGAAAACATTAAGTGTTTCAGTTCAATGTGCTCCAAAGAAAATGTTCTATATTTAAAAACATATTTAATGGGGTTTTTTTTTCCATTACAATACAAATGGCCTTTGATGGGTTGATAGACTTTACGAAGGTGCATACATCATTTTTTGTTTATAATGACAAATATTTGTTTAATCATTAAATATAATGGTTTAAGTATACATCCACATATTTATATCATGGTTAATTAAATTGTTGCCAGCTTTGCTTTCTTTTGAAAAGATGCCAAAATACAATTTCCTAGCATTGTATTCCAAGAATAAAATTATATAAAAGGCACTGAGATTACATAAGGACAATAGTTACGTTGGCTACTAATTAAAATAAGTTTTATTCCGAAACTAATTTCCACTGTATTTTTGTCTGCAGTTATGTATCGTGTGAAATATATATTATTTCCTGGCTAACCTTGTCAGCATTACTCATGGGTAGCTTCTCCCTCTAGTCAATAGGACAGAATTCAATTGAATGATTTTAGAGCCCCTGGTCATCTAGATGTCTGCAGTCTTTTTTCCTGTCCTTCAGCCAGAACCATTTTATTTGTTTTGGCTTATCTGGCTCATTTCAATATAGCCTCTACCCCCCTCTGAAGAACCTAGTATGTAGCTATAATTAATAGTGGCCCTCTGGGTTATGTTAAGGTACTGATACCTGTGTGTATGTACCTTTAGGATGTCCTTGCAGTGCTTTTCACATCCTTTTCAAGAGAGTACACCAGGGGTTCATCTTCATCTACATTAAGCAACTTGTAGAGGATAAGGTCATCACTCTAGTTTCAGACAACCTTATATTTTAGGGAATTTATTCCCCTTTGTTTCTAGCCATAGCCATAAACCTCTAGGAAGGTAGAGACCCGTCCTGGATCTGAGTCCTGGAGTCTTCACATTAGTAAGTTCAAGATGGAATTCCTAAGCAGTATTCTTCCCTCCATACAAGCAGGAGACTGGCTGGTTTCTATGGACGTCAGAGATGCGTATTATGACACCCCTCCCATCCGAGGTTCATCCGGCTTTCAGACTTTCAAAGCCATTGTCTCTCCTTTGGTCTCAGTACAGCTCCAAGAACCTCCAAGAATTAAGAAGAAAGGGGCTCATGGTTGGGCTATAGTTTGATTGTGGCAATGAAGAGTACTACAGACAGATGATAGTATGTCTCTTTAAATAGGTTGATATAAAACATAGTAACCAATAAGTTATGGCACCCCCGAGGGAACCAATGAGCGAAACATCTTGTGTTGGCGAAGTCCCAAGACTTTGATTATGTGAGCACAATTACAAATGTGGAAGTAACGGGACTGTGTGACCACCGTTTTTATGTGTTCCCCCCTGACATCCAATCATCCAGAACCCTGGAAGTGGCCACTTCTTTTGAAGCTATCTCGGTGTTGTTAGGGATAAAATATTAATATGACAAGGTCAGAAGTAGTGCCCTCATTGAACTGTTCTGCTATACTGACATTTGCTTTGGATGGAGTTTCTGACTGATTGTACGTATATCTTGATATATTTTCTTCTTTTTTTCTATACATTTTTTTAATCATCACACTTGCATTAGCGCACAACACTTTTTTCTGTTTTGTGTTTTTGGTAAAGATCAGGTCCATTGCTGCTGGCACGGGAGCTAATCTTAATTGTTTTATTAGTATCTTTAAAACTTTATGTAGGTTTTCTTGCTCTTTCTCTTCAAGTCACAAAAACCTATGTAGCGTACATTGCTAGGTACCCTTCTGACAATATACAATTGTGCTCAAAAGTTTGCATACCCTGGCAGAAATTGTTAAATGTTGGCATTGATTTTGGAAATATGATTAATCGTTTATGATTTTAAACTGCCTTTTATTTAAGGCTAGTGATCATGTGACAACATTTATTATCACATAGTTGTTTGGCTTCTTTTTAAATCATAATGATAATTATATCACCCAAATGGCCCTGATCAAAAGTTTACATACCCTTGATTTTTTTTACCTTACTACAGATACACAAGGTGGCACACAGAGGTTAAAATAATAGTTAATTTTTCACATCTGTGGCTTTCTAATTTTCAATTAGTGTCAGTGTATAAATAGTTAATGAGTTTGTTAGCTCTCACACGGATGCAATGAGCAGGCTATATACTCTTTTTTATTTTTATTTATTTTTTATTTTTTTATCTCTTTTTTTAGTTTGATACTAGGGATTATAACTTAAAAGTGATCAATTGTATACTAAGTGGCCATAATTGTTACAATGTGGTTTAATGGACTTTTAATAAATGGACTTTAGTTTCAAGACATTACAAACCCCCAATCCAGGCAAACGGTAAACATTTCTAAACATATAATATATATAATATATATATATAATAATAATTATATATTAAAAACAATCCTCCTATATACTCAGCCATGGGAAGCAGAGAAAACTGTCAAAAAAACCTACAAACCTAAAACAAGGTAATGGGACTTTATAAAGATGGAAAAGAATAAACAAAGATATACATAGCATTGAAAATGCCAGTCAATACTGTTCAGTCACTTATTAAGAAGTGGAACATTTGGGGATCTCTTGATACAAAGCCAAGGTCAGGTAGACCAAGAAAGATTTCAGCCACAACTGCTAGAAGAATTGTGCGGGATACAAAGAAAAACCCACAGGTAACCTCAGGAGAAATACAGGCTGCTCTGGAAAAAGATGGTGTGGTTGTTTCAAGGAGTACAATACAACATTTGAAGAAAAAAAAGCTGCGTTGTCGAGTTGCCAGTAAAAAAGCCTTTACTGCACCATTGCCGCAAAAAAGCCTGGTTACAATATGTCTGACAACACCTTGACATGCCTCAAAGCTTCTGGCACACTCTAATTATGAGTGATGAGACCAAAATAGAGCTGTATTGTCACAACCATAAGCGCTCTGCTGGGAGAGGGGTCAACAAGGCCTATAGTGACAAGAATACCATACCCACTGTGAAGCATGGTGGCTCAATGATGTTTTGGGGGTGTTTGAGCTCTAAATGCACAGGCAATCTTGATGGCAAGATGAATGCAGCATGCTATTAGAAAATACTGGTAGACAATTTGCATTCTTCCACACAAAAAACTGCGCATGGGACATTCTTGGACTTTCCAGCACTACAATGACCTGAAGCACAAGGCCAAGTTGGCCCTGCAGTGGTTATAGCAGAAAAAGGTGAAGGTTCTAGAGTGGTCATCACCGTCACCTGACCTTAATATCATCTAGCCACTCTGGGGGGATCTCAAATGTGCGGTTCATGCAAGACAACCAATAGTATTAAGAACTAAAGGTATGCATACTTTTGAACAGGGGTAATTTCATTTTTTTTGTGGTTGCCATGTTTTGTATTATGATTCTGTCATTCTAATATAGCCTACAATTGAATATGAATACCAAAAGAAATATGTTTTGCCTGCTAACTCATGTTTTCTTTAAAAATGGTACATATATTACCAATTCCCCAAGGGTATGCAAACCTTTGAGCACAACTGTAAAAATCCCACATATAAAATAAAAACCTATTCCTTTTAAGGACAGGAAACTGCTGTACTACATATTTGTTTCCTTTAACCAACAAATACAATTGTTTTGGAAATAACTTGAAATAAGGCAACTATTTTATCTCAAGGAATCTAATTATAAAAATATAGTATAATTATAGCATCTAATCAATTAAAATATCGCGACACATATCAGGAGCTGTAAATTCATACCTAAACTAGAATGCATGTGAAAATAACCACACAAAAAATTACCAGCACAAATTTGACAAATGCTGTGTCACATACAACGTAGTTGGAGACACCGTAGTCAGGTAGGACCCAAGGATACAGAAAGTTCAGACAAGCCAAGGTAAGGATTCCAGAGGATGGGATAAACAGTAAGCTTTGCCAAGGTCAGGATTCCAGAGGACAGGATAAACAGTAAATTTGCCAAGGTCAGGATTCAGGAGAACAACATAGTCAAACAAAGCCAAGGTCAAACACAGATAATACGGATAACTGGAATGTATAAATGCACTCTGGGGACTAGCACAAGGCATAGACAGAAGGCAAGGCATAACTGAACTGAGAGGTTTAAATAGATCTCAGCAGAGGAAGTTCGAATCTTCCACCAAACTGTCATGACGTCACTTGCAGTGTCACGAATCGTGGCCATTTTGAGTGTGGCATAATCTCCCTTCATAAAGGCCTGGAGTTTGGGAAGTGGATAGCCGTGCAGCCAGAGGTCTCCCTCTCCTGCGCGGCTTTTCGGAAGTCGGCGGCTGAGGTGCCCGTGTGGTGGAGGGGGGTCTCCCTCTCCTTCGTGGCGGCTGCTGCGGAGGTGGACGTGCGGTGGAGGGGGTCTCCCTCTCCTTTGTGGCAGCTGCTGCGAACGTGGCCATGCAGTGGAAGGGGTCTCCCTCTTTGTTTGTGGCGGCTGCTGCGGAGGTGGACGTGCAGTGGAGGGGGTCTCCCTCTCCTTCGTGGCGGCTGCTGCGAAGGTGGCTGTGCGGTGGAGGGGGGTCTCTCCTCCTCTTACATGCCTGTTGGGATACAACATGCCTGACTGACCCTTTCCAGAGCCACTGTCCTTACTGCTGAGTGTGCTGACTTGGCATAGTCCTCCATAGTGTTAACGGACCAGTTAGAGAGAGACCTAATCACTCAAGAGGGCCGTCTGCCTCCCTCCTCCTGGTTTTTGAGGCACAGGCAGCTCTCTACAATATATATTAAAAAACACCTTTGAGTGTACACCATTTAGTGTATTCATAGGCCTAAAAACAATTTAGGCCTTACTGCAGGAAAAGCTCACTGTGGTTGGCACTCCATAATGCATAATGATATTAGGAGGTTTATTCTTTAATGTTTATACCTAGGTGGCATAAGTTTACATTAGCACATTTATTCATATATTGACAATACCCTTATTGGATACCAGAATAGAAAACCATATAATATCATTCAGTTAGCCAATAAAGGTTTTTTATATCAAACCTGCACATTTTCTTTCCACTGTCAAAACATACAGATAACTTTTGTGCTACCTCTAAATTTACCTTAACGGGCTTTGCCATAAAGTGTTTATCACTATTAAGATAACTTTACTGAACTGGTATATTTATTTTTATTCTCTCTCCCTTTATATAATAACATACCGTATTTATCGGCGTATAACACGCACTGGTGTATAACACGCACCCCCATTTTTGAACCAAAAAAATGAAACAAAAAAACTTCATCAGAATCACTGCTATCTGGGAAACCACACACACACAGTAAGACACACACACAGTAAGACACACACACAGTAAGACACACACACCCTAACCCCCCTTCTCAGGATCTCCCCTCTCTCTCCCTAACCCCATCCCGGTCACTTACCTTCAACTCCACCTGCCTCAGCCGCCGCCGCACGCCGCCTGCCGCCTGCCTCAGCCTCCGCCGCCTGCCGTCTGCCTCTGGCCGCCTGCCTGCGCCCGCGCGCCTGGCTCAGCATGCTGCCGCCTGCCTCCTCCGCCGCCTGCCTCCGCCGCCTGCCTCAGCCTCAGCGCTTCAACTCCTGTGTTGGAAGCGTGAGGCGTTTGTCTCGGGTGCCGGCGCTTCACTGCTGAGCGCCGGCACCCGAGACAAACGCCTCACGCTTCCAACACAAGAGTTGAAGCGCTGAGGCAGGCGGCAGAGGCAGACGGCGGGCGGCGGCGGCGGCTGAGGCAGCGTATAACAGGATTTATCGGCGTATAACACGCAGGTAGGATTTCAGCTTCAAATTTTAGTTAAAAAAGTGCGTGTTATACGCCGATAAATACGGTACATTCCCAGCAGTCTGATGGCTGCATAGTGATGGGAGCAGCGTGAGGTGGAAGCTCCGCCCCCTCGCACTCCGCCCCCTCGCTGCAGCACCGGATGTCAGGTCAGTGGCATCCTGTCAGCATAGAGGAGAACAGTGTGCAGCTACCAGGAAGTCAAGAGAAGTAGAAGGTGAGTAAAATAATGTATTTTTTGTACTGTATAATGTTTTTTTGTATTTGTTAAAAACAAAAAAAATCGGCATGTGTGTGTATGTAAGTGTGTCCCCCTATATGCCACTCTGCCTCCAGAAATGCCTTATACCCCCCTATATGCCTCTCTGTCCCATGATATGTCTTTTAACCCCCTATATGCCAGAGTTGCATATAGTGGTATAAGGCATTTCTGGATGCAGAGTGACATATATGGGGTCAAAATGTATATCTGGAGGCAGAAAGGGGTTTAAAAAGTATATCATGGGGCAGGGGAGCATATAGGAGGGTATAAAGCATATCGGGGAGGCAGAGTGGCATATAGGGGGCATAAGGCTTTTCTGGAGGCAGAGTGCCCCATGATATGCCTTTTAACCCCCTTCATGCCACTCTGCCTCCAGAAATGCCTTATACCCCTATATGCCACTCTGTCCCATGATATGCCTTTTAACCCCCTATATGGCAGAGTGGCATATAGGGTGTTAGAAGGCATATCATGGGACAGAGTGGCATATAGGGGTATAAGGCATTTCTGGATGCAGAGTGACATATAGGGGTATAAGGC
>VKOC01046984.1:0-51451 GCA_009364415.1 Spea multiplicata
ATAAAACTTAGCCATATATATTTTTTTTTTATATTTTGTTTTTTTTGGGGGTTTTTTTGCCCTACCTAACCCTAGACCCTAACCCTAATCCCTACCTAATCAATTCCCCACTAACTGATAAATTCCCCACTAACTAATCAATTCCCCACTAACTAACCCACCCACAGCCACCCACCCACAATTTTAAGAAAAAAAAAAGAATTAACCCCTTAGGGTCAAATGCTGCTGATCAGAACACTGATCAGGAGTGAAAAAATGATATAAAAATTATTTTTTTATTTTTTTTTTAATGAAAACGCTCAGGACTCTCTCCAACAACGTGCTCTTTCTCTCTCCAACTCACAACCACGAGTGAGGAGGAGGGAGACAGGGTAATATAGGCAGATACAATGTTTACAAACATTGTATCTGCCAATATTCAAAATCATGCATGTGATTCGCTTTTAAAGCGATCACGTGCATGAAAGTGACGCCGATTGGCTGCTGCACGATCGCTGGGGTCGCCCAGCGGTCAGTAGCAGCTAGCCCCTCGCGATCCCGGCGTTCAGTGCGACGCGGGACCGCTTTTCGGCATCGACGTACCTGGTACGTCCCGGTCTACCGGCGAATGTAAACCAGGAAGTACCAGGTACGTCCCGGTACTGAAGGGGTTAATGCATTTAAAAACCCTAATTTGTTTGGTTTTTTTTCCCTCGTTCAAGCTCTAACCTTATTGCCCATGTCGACGTCGCAAACTTGGAAATCAGATGCAGAACTGAATGTAAGATCGTAGATCCTCCCTGTGTTAACAATCAGAAGCCATGAATCCATCTGCAAAGGTACAAGTAATTGCATTATTTCAATTTAGCTAACCAGTGCTCCAGAAAATTAGACATGGACTTTTTATGAGAAAGTGATGATGCAGCTTTTCCGAAGAAAGAAAGGGAAAAAAAGCATGTTTTAAATAACATTTCCGAACAAGTTTAAAAAACATCAACCCAGCAAAAGGCACAAACAAATGTCAATATTATTAAATAACCAAAGCCGATTTCTTGTGGTCTGATCGAGCTACAGAGTTTCGGTTTCCCTTTTTATCCCTCTCTTGCCTTCTTTGTAATTCCTTATCCTTTCCTCATTGTGACCATCACCTTGCCATATGGTCATATTATAGCATTCATGCTACTTATATACTGTTTATTTTAGTGACATCATAATATTTATTCACCAATCACCTTTTGTAATTTTTTTGTTCCCAGTATTGCTTATTAGAGACAAATTGGAAGATCTGGTTCATATGATGGGACCAGTATACTTTTACTATTTAAATGCTATTTTCTTCTTATTGTAGTTATTACTTTTTTTGAGGTGTAGGGCTCCAATTTCCACAGAAAACGAAGGGAAATCCAAGCGTCTTGTACAAATTGCCATCATGAGGCAGAGCGTTCTTCATCCACCTCTTGCCAGAAGGCCTGCGAGAAGGTCAGGGTCTTCAGCTCCCCTGGCTAGCAGTGCTTGAGAAGCTCAAAACATTTTTGCCTTTCCTTGGCCGGAAGGAACATTGAGATGCTTGGATCTTTCCTGGGGACCACACAGAATGGGACTTTAGTGGTCTTCCTTTGGGGAGGGACAAACATGGAAATGATAGAGAGTGGTGGTGGCCAAAAGGTCCAAGCCCTCTACTCACACCGAAAAAGTATTCCTCCTTGGACACTTAGCCCTGAGACTCGGTGGCAAAAAAATGGATTGATGCTTAGCAGTCCAACACATAAAAGGCCATGAGACATAAAAAAGTAAGTGACTATTTAGGGCCCTGTCCCTTTGGCTGGCATTTTAAAACATCTTCTCACAATCAGTTAGAAGGCTAGGACAAAACTTGGTGTTGAAAGCCATATGCAGTTCATTCCCTACATGGCTTATGCTATACCACAATAGACGAGGTACGAACCCACGGGGTAAAAAGTCACCGTGGGCTTCATAACACCCCCTGCTTCTTACCAGAAGATCAGTGGATCTCCCCATCCTGCAAGGAGATACTTCACTTACATAGAAACATAGAATTTGCCTGTAGATCAGACCCATTTGCCCCATCTATCCTGCCTGTTTTTGCTGCTATAAACATTCAAACATTAATCAGTCCTTGTTTTCGCCTTCTCACCACCACTTCTATGGGAGGATATCCCACTTATCTACCTACTTCTTACTGGATCTTAGCCCAATTTTGTTTTGGTTTTTTTTTTTTTGAAGCCCCGAGATCTTAGCCAAATTACTACATGTGAAGATACATTATTTGCTCCCATAGACAAAGCTTCGGAAGTTATTGAACCTTCCCACTCTGCACCATCTGTCGTATATGTTATGTCACATTTTGTTATCTGTTATAAAATATAAATAAAGATAAAGAATGCAAGAGAAACACCAAAAAAAACCAGTTTGAATTATAGAATGAGCATAATGCGATTCAATGATAACTGTGTTTGAAATTTATTATAACTGAAAATAATGGCCTAAAATTAAGAGCATAAATATTACATTAGTCATTTGAATAGAGTTTGGATTTTACTGCTTTGCGACCCAAATTTCGTTAATATTCATGGGGACATAACGTTTGCAGTTTTCTTTACAATATACTGCATGCATTTATAATATTTACTAATATCTGCACCAGGTTTCCGAGGAAAGTTAAGGTCAGTTAAATAAATCGTTTTAATGCGAGATAATATTAAAATGAAGTTTTCTATCCGTGGTTACATTAAAACCGTTGTTATCATTGGAAGTTACTGACGGGTTGTTGCTGGTTTTGCTTTGAGGACTGTTGGATTCATGTACCTATAGTAGGTAACATGTCACCCCTTCACCGTTATTTAATTCCTGGGGGGACTGTTAAGGAGCGGCAGAGTAAAGGTCTATGGGGGAAGGGCATTGGGTGAACATCTACTGCTTTTTTTCCCACGAATGCCATTTTTCCACAGTCACTTTTTTATTGCGGAATTGTGAACACTGACCTTAACTGAGTCAAGTAAGGCCTGCCGTTCTTTACTTCTCAGTCTGGGTTCTTTTGTGACCTCCTGTATCAGGATCCGCAGAGATTCGAACCAGCAACTTTATGGATTCACCTATCCACTACTCCAGGAGGATCTTAGGTTGCTATTTCTTTCTGCCTCTTTTTGCCTATGTTAGTGCTGCTCGCTCTTGACACACCTGCCACTCGTTCGGGCAAATAAGGCCCAATATACAAACTGCCTTAGTGCTGGAGCATTGTGTTCCTATCCTTGTATACTAAGCTACTGATTTGCTGCATCCGATCCGTCTTCTGTGTTTGACGTTTGGCTTTGGACTCGGATCTTGTTCTAGTATTTGTCCCTTGGTACCCCGCTGATCGTGATATTCTGTTTCTGACCTTTGGCTGGGACTGCTTGGACTATTTTTGGGATCATCCTTTGTCCCATGCTTGCCTGCTATCGTTTGTCTGTTTCCTGCTGCTTTGCTGCCGCCTGTCAGTCTGCTGCTGTCTGCCAACATCCCTGCCAGAGGGCTTCCAGCCGTGCTCCTGCCGTGTGCCCTGCCAGAGGGCTTCCAGCCATGCTCCTGCCGTGTGCCCTGCCATAGGGCTTCTAGCTGTGCTTCTGCCTTGTCCCCTACCAGAGGGCTTCCAGCCATGTTCCTGCCACGTTCCCTGCCAGAGGGCTTTCAGCCGTGCTCCTGCCTCGTGGCCTGCCAGAGGGCTTCCAACCCGGCCTGTACTAAGCTTGGCACCCCTGCTCGAGCCCAGAACTCCTATCGATGGCGCCCAAGAGGAAGCAGTCCTGAACTGGATCCATCGTCAGTCTGCCTTCGGCCATGCTCTGAATCCGAGCCTGCCCCAGCATCGAGACTTCTACCTGATCCGGCACCCAGTGCCTTCACATCCTGGATGAGTCGACGATCCGCTCTTGGAGGAAATTCCCAGCAATGTATATAGTAATGAATCGACAAACATTTCATGAAAGTTGCCTTCGAATCCTGAACCTTAAAATTCAATCTTTGCTAGCATTGAGTACAGCTCTAATCGTATGTTGCTAAAAGTAGGTCAAGATGTTAAAAAGTATTGTGAAATAAAGTCTTTAATACTCCAATATAAAAAAACATGCTTTCGGAAGCAATTTTAAATGCGTTTACAGGAATAGGTAGAACTCTCAATAAATAATGCCTCGAAGGTTTGATAAAAGCTGATATGAAAGGATGTATCTTGGCAATGAAAAAAAAAACCTGAAAAAGAAAGCAGGAGAGAAATTCAAAAAAAGCTTTTTTTGAGTTTCAAGGAAAGATTTGATTTATTTATAGCAGAAATTACTGTTTTCAGTAAAAGAAAACAAAAAACATAATTATATTTGTGTCATAGATATATTTGTTCATTCAAATTTGTAGGAATTTTAATTGAAACAAATTTTGCTCAATTTGTTCATTCGTATGATTGCCCACAAACAAGCAGAGAGCCCCATGAAACAAACAAAAATAAAGTATAAAACTAAAGTAGAATTTTGTTTGGAATTCGTTGTCTTTCTCATTTTCTCACACCCTCCAATGTTTTCGGTAACTTCTCTGCTTCCATTCCTACCCTTCACAGGCATTCTCCTTTCCTTTTTAGAGTGAGTAAGAGAATATGTGTGTAAAAAATAACAAATTTCATTTTCAAATTAAAAAAACCTCTCCGAATGTCCATCCAACAAATAGGGCAGGAAACTAAATGTGTTGTCCGAAGATTAATTAAAATTGAATAAAAAAAAATAACTCGAAATCATTTTTGACCCACGTTGGTGCACATGTTAATATATAAGTATTCGAGCACACCAAGGATTTTTGATAAACATAGGAGATTATTTATTTACACATAGTGGGAAACATAATATATATCTCTCTCTCTATATATATATAATTATATATATATAATAATATAAACTACAATATATATATATATATATAATATATATATATATAATAAAAAAGCATGTGCTTTTAAGCAATTCATCAAAATTAAATTATGTGGCCAGGAAACATTAAGAAACTATAGATATAAATATACAATGATTCCTTAATATTTTGGAATAAAAAGACAGATTTTTGCACAAATAAAAAGAATAATAGAGTAGTAGGTCCAGAAGCAAATATACCAATTCCCCGAAATAGCTTCGAGGCAGCCATAAAAATCCCTGCTGTTCTTTGGCACATTTATTTTTTGTGATTTCAGCACTTTGACTACATTTGAGACCATTTCACAATTGTTTTTAGATTAAGGAATTCACGGTATTTGCTTTATTTAGACGGTAATGACTTTAATTCTAGGTACGTAGCCATCTTGCGCAGAAAACCACAGATTGTAAAGGCCGGCCCTTTTTACCGAAGCAAATTAATTCGAAACAGTTTATTAACAGATGGGATTGTTTCAAAATGAAATGTGGGTAATTTACTGATGTATTCTGCGGTTTCCATCTTCTTGGGCTAAAATGGAGAAATTGGAAAAACACAAACTGGCTCCAAGCATTGGCGTAATCTTTTGATTAAATCCTCAACCTAGAGATTATAATTTGTTTTCAATCAGGCTTTTTTTTAAATACATTTTTTTTATTATTTTTGCCAAAGGGGAGATTTGTTTTTTAAATTAATCCTTTTTTTTTTTTTAGATAAAATAACATCTCTGAAATTCTTAATGTCTATGAAATTTGCTCTACCTTATTTGATGTAAACACATACAGAAAAATACACAAAAGCAAACAGATAATGTTAGAAAGATTTCGATCAGTGTTGGTTTGAGCAGAATGAGCGGAATGAGGGACTGACAGACGGCAGCGGAGTCTGAGGAGCCTGGCAGGCGGCAGCGGAGTCTGGGGAAGACTGGCAGGCGGCAGAGGAGTCTGAGGGGGACTGGCAGGGCCCGGGCAGCGATGTCTGGGGAGACTGACAGGCGGCAGTGGAGTCTGAGGGGGGACTGGCAGGCGGCAGAGGAGTCTGAGGGGGAACTGGCAGACGGCAGAGGAGTCTGAGGGGGACTGGCAGGCGGCAGCGATGTCTGGGGAGCCTGGCAGGCGGCAGCGGAGTCTGAGGGGGACTGGCAGGCGGCAGCGATGTCTGGGGAGACTGACAGGCGGCAGTGGAGTCTGAGGGGGACTGGCAGGCGGCAGAGGAGTCTGAGGGGGACTGGCAGACGGGCAGAGGAGTCTGAGGGGACTGGCAGGCGGCGCGCATGTCTGGGGAGCCTGGCAGGCGGCAGCGGAGTCTGAGGGGGACTGGCAGGCGGCAGCGATGTCTGGGGAGACTGACACGGCGGCAGTGGAGTCTGAGGGGGACTGGCAGGCGGCAGCGGAGTCTGGGGAGCCTGGCAGGCGGCAGAGGAGTCTGAGGGCGACTGGCAGGCAGCAGCGGAGTCTGGGAGACTGACAGGCGGCAGTGGAGGTCTGAGGGGACTGTCAGGCAGCAGCGGAGTCTGAGGGGGACTGACAGGCGGCAGTGGAGTCTGAGGGGGACTGGCAGGCGGCAGCGGAGTCTGAGGGGGACTGGTAGGCGGCAGCAGAGTCTGGTAGGCGGCAGACAAGGCCATGCAAGACAAGGTCAGATACAGTATGGTCAAATCGTGGTAAATTGGGATGAGACGGAGACATAGACTAACTACAGTCCAGACAGAGTGTCAAATCAGGAGACAGGAACGAAAACTGAGTCTAGAGTCAGGGGTCGAAACCACAATGCATGGATCAAACAAGACAAACAACACTACGGGGCCAGGCAGTGCAATGTTCCAGCAAGAGAATCTGGGAGAAACATTGGTATATAAAGGCCACTGATGACAAGATTGGCCACATGTGTTTCAGGAACCTGAACAAGGACAACAGGCAGGGTATGAAGAGACAGAAACCCCAGCAACCACAGAGCCTCCCCGTGGCTACATGGGTAGGAGAAAGGTCTACCATGCTCAGGGGCACTGGCTCTGGTCTTGAGGTTTCTGACAATATGACACCGGCGTATTCATGGAGAAAAATTATTGTTTTCCATTGACCTTCTTCTAGAAATGGTGCAGCCAACTTGAGGTCTGCTTGGTAGCAAACGGCAGCACCGCTTTATTGAAGCCTCTTTTTCAGTAAAAATATTGGTATTGTGCCTAAAAACTGTATTTTTTACCTTCTCGTCTCCCAGCAGGTAGCAAAATTGGGCTCACCGTGGATATATTCTCTTTCAAAAATTATACACCTTTTGGTATACATTCAGATTCTCATGTAGTCTATCATGTGCAAGTATCTAAAATCTTGTTTAAAATTAGATTGTTTTGAATAATTGCCATGTCTACTATGAATTAATCATGAATGTATAATTAATTAGGATTTATATGTACTTTAAAAAATAGGACATGTTTGAATAAATGTTCAATATTTCACGTTGTTATGATAATTTATGATAATTTGGGTTTTGACTGATATTTCATTAATTAATTATTTTATTAATGAAATTGTATATAGGATTATTTACATACATTTGTATATTTACACTAAATATCCATATGCATAGCTCTACTTTTATGCATGTATGCACGTTAAATTATGTCCATTCTGATTCTGGAACAGAAGAATTGAGTCAGACACCATTTATTTACTGTAGGTGTTTATATATTTGGTTTTTCTGTTCTACCATTGTCTGCGTGCTTTAAATTATATTTGCTCACACTAAGTGATTTTTTTAAAATACATAAAGGGATTTAGTAAAGTACAAGAGGGACATTTATTTCTAAGGAGGATAACAATGGCTCATAATCTAGAACTAGAGGGTCAGAGGCTTAAATGGAATGTATGGACATTTTACTTTACTGAGAGGGTGGTAGATAAGTGGAAGAGCCTCCCAGTAGAAGTTAATACAGTGTGGGAATTTAAACATGCATGGGATAGGTATACGGCTCCCAAATCTAAGACAAGACCAGCGACTGATTAAGGTTTTGTAAGGGTTGCTCTAAGTCAGGTATGCCCCACCGAATATTGGAGTACTTTGGCGTAGTGGTGGGCTAAGCATACTATGGCCATATGATGTGACGGAATCTCCAATGAGATACATAGTCCTAGGCTAGTCCTGTATCCATGTGTGTCTGTATTTTGTGTACCTTTGCCCTCCTACCCTGAATCATCTGAGGATTTGGGTTCCTCTCTCCTTTCCCCATGTCCCAGGTAAGATGTCCTATCCTTGCTTAAAGGAGATTCCTCAGAGGATTCCGGCTCCTCACTCCATCCCCTGCTTTCCTTGCCTTGACTCCGCAGTCTTCTTTCTTCGTCCACTTCTGCCCGTGTCTTCTTTCCTCATCCGTTTCTCCGTGAACCAGGCCTCCCGGAGCACTTCCGCAAAAGGACAAAGTCTCCGGGCCCACCCTATCCCACAATTGGAAGAACATGGCTGACCCCGTGGCTCCGTCCACGGCGGAAGTGCAAT
Organism: Spea multiplicata; assembly: GCA_009364415.1. Lineage (NCBI taxonomy): Eukaryota > Metazoa > Chordata > Amphibia > Anura > Pelobatidae > Spea > Spea multiplicata. The sequence goes on from VKOC01046984.1 coordinate 8,416, forward strand.
AATGGAGACGGACTTGCAGAGAAAGAGAAGTCTTTCTGCACCTCTCTTTCTCCTCAAATCTGCCTGCATTGGGTCTCCTAAAAAGGGACACATTAGAGGTAAATATAAAAGAATAATATCACGTGAATGAATATCGTAAAGAATGAAATCCCTCGTGTTTTGCAGTAAAACCATTGTTTTATTGCTTTTACCACTTGCTTCTTTTACGCTGTGAAATATTGTCACTTCATATTAGTTTCAGAAAAACTAATGATTAGGAACACAACCAGAAAGCTTTGACCTGTCTAATAATGTAGATTAGGGAGTTGCTGAGGCTTTGAGTTTTCTGTCACTCAATATTGTTTCAAAAAATTCAATCATTCTTTTCCATCTTAAGTGTTATGATCAGTCAGGTATATGATTAGAATATGAGAATAATTCTCACTTGAAGCATGAATGTCATTGCAAGAAAAAAAAAAAAAAAACCTCACAAAGTATATTGGAAAATTAATAGCACCGCTAGGAAGACAGAATTATCTGTAATATTTCAAGGCCTGCTCTGAGATTTGCAGAATTGGAGTAATGTCTCTGACACGAAGCAGCTTATCTACCCAAATAAACCTACGGTTAAGTAGGAACACAAAAGAAGATAGACAAAAGCCCTCAAACATTTATTTGAACTTTAGATTGATTTGGAAATTGCAATACGGTCTTGCAGCTCAGCAAAACCTTTTTACGAGATAAATGTAAGAGACGGCAGGGAGCCAGCATCAGTAACCTGGTTCATGCTTTCACCATGATTTTCACTTTGGAACCCAGTGAATGAACCATTCTCGCAACGCCTGAAGAACATTTTACACTTCGACGCTAATTTCCAGGAATATTAAACTATTGTTCAGTAGCAGATTTACAAAGTACGAAGGCACAGTCCATGGGGCTTCTCAAAGTATACCTGGATGAGTCGAAGCGGACTCCAGACGTACTTGAAGCCAATGTTCAACTCAAGCTGGGCCATCAAGATGATGAGGACCAAGGGTTGGAGCCAAGCTTCCTCCCATTCGGTAATTTTGGTATTCAGTGGCCCAGTTCACCATGTCTTAATGACCAAGAACTAACCCGCTCCCCAATTTTGTACCAAGGCCAGTCAACTGACCTCAAGCTCGGATCAGTCCAAGTACTTTTTACCTTCACCGGATGTCAGAGGAGCAGAACAAGCGTTCCAGCTTTTGGGCAACCTGCACGGTGCCTGTATATGATGTCATATCTGCGTATCTATAAGTCACGCAGTGCTGTTTGAACACATTTAGAACCATTAATGAAACCCTTGATTTGTCTTACTATATTTGAACTTAAATCATTTTAATTGTTAATATTTATTTTAAATAATTGTTAACGTTAAAGCATAGTCAACATAAAGTTATCGTAAGTAGTATTTATTGGGAGTTCCAATCGGAAAGTATGCAAACATTATCTATGCTATGTTTATAATACCCGATTATTTCCAGCAAAATATTCGAGTAACAAAAATTCATCCACTTTTATATTGCAAAACTAAGAAAATTAAAAATCCAGATTAATATTACTTCACTACTAATATTATTATTAATAATAATAATAATATATATATAAATATAAATATAATAATATATAAAGTAATTATGTAAATATACCATTTATACATTTCTTTAAATTAATTCATTCCACGTAACCGTTAAATTATAATATCACAAACACAGAGAGATACATATTAATGGTTCGTTCTATAGCCGTAATATTTTTTTTCCCCGCACCAGAGGATTAAAAAAAAAAAAAAGATCTGAAATGAACAGAGATAAATACTCAAAGATGATAGATGAAAGATGTTTGCTTTGGAATCTAATTATTGACGGAGATTTAATTTGATCTCAGTTGTATTTGTCTAACTGCAATATTTGTAATGCCCATAATTACATTTTTAAAGGCTGAAAGAAACACTTTATTTGCTATATGTTAACCAGTAAAGTGAGCAATGTCAGTTATCACGGGATAAAGGGTAAAGCCGAGGGAATGTGCCTTTTTCTACATATTGTCAGGATTTGAAAAATGTGAGCATACAAAATCTATCTATTGATTCAATGCTATGCGAGATCCCAAAAACTAATCTCCCCTATATAACATGTGTATCTCCTTTATATAGAAGTATGGGAAGCGGTGGGTCTTCATGCCTAATAACCTAATAATAATAATAATAACAATAATAATTATTATTATTATTATATATATAATATTATTATATAATAAAAATAGAATAATAATAATAATTATTATTATTATAATTGTTATAATATTATTAATTATTGAAACAGCGTGTTTGTACAATTTATTGCTGGTTTAAGAGAAGTCAGTATTATTAGTATAATAAGGATATTCATAATAATATCTCTTGAGTGTTAAAAGGGTAGGAGTGGGAGCTGAAGTCAGATTGGTGACATTCCATTGATCATTCTGTTTACATCACTTTTACCAATCTGTCCCTTTCTTCACTCTCCCCTGACTAGCGGTATCTTCAAAAGCTCTACTTCTGTATCCCATATAGAGAGAGGGAGTGAGAGACCAATGTGACCATGGGCAGAAAACTGTCTGTAGCCAGCACTTATACTCATTCTTTTAAACGTCAGCTACAGCAAAGTGCGGAATTTATAATATAGCTGGGGTCGCCGAAACTAAGAGTGCAAGTAAAGGGATACAAAAAGACGTTATCATTCCATTACAATCTTGGGATGTCCATCTTGTATTTTGGGTGCATGCTGTCCTGGCTGTCAACTATGACATAAGAGATCAACATGGTCAAAAGGAGCCAGGTCAAGATCCACAAATCACGTAAAAAAAAACACTAGAGCAGATAGCAGGAGAATAAAAACACAAAAGGCACCTTCCCTATGGTGTTCAGGTTTTAAACCTGCAAAAAAGGCAGCTGTAGATGCAAAACAGCAATTGCGTGAGATCATACACGATGGCATTAGGTGCATACCAATCATGATGTCATGCACATGGAATCATGACATCACGCGTATGGAGCAAGATGGAGCAAGGGATCCTGCAACCCCTCCCCAGATAAGTTCTAACTAAATAAAATAAATACATCTGTTCTAGACAATTCTATTGGCCTTCCTGGTTCTCTCCTCGGCTCTACAGCTGGGTCTATGCCATGTTAGATAATAATTGAAGGATGGGATGAAATTGGATACCCAACACCTAGCATAACTTTTACACAAAAAGACATTTACTTAATTTGCTGCTGATACCAGACTAAAAGGCTTAAGACATAAAACTTAAGCGTTGTCTTGGTTACCACTAACCTAGGAAAAAGAAGATTTCTTACATTTTTCTTAGAAAAAAAGTATACGGATTTTAATTTTATAGAATCCCATAAATATCACCTATCTTGGTTAAACGGTACGTGGGCATGAAATTATTTTAATAACCAATGTCTGGTTAGGAGTACTTACATTTACGCGAGAAGTAAAAAAAAGTTATATAAAAAACAGACTGAATGGTATATAATTATATGCTTTTAAAATAATAATACTGACAAAATAATACCGGCAACTACAATCGAATCGCAGCGACTCTTAGATATTTTAAAGCATTTTGAACAAATAATTGGGTCTCAAATGGCCAGTTTTGGGTCGATGGCCATGTTTAATTCTACTCCAGCTGAGTTTGTTGTATTCTAAATTCCGTTTCATTTTTTTAACGCCAACATTGTTTTTCACGTATTTTGTAGAAGACTGTGTGTGGTTTTTCTTAAAGAAAAGGTGAAGTAAAAAAAATAATAGGTTTTAGTTGTGTGGCTAATAGGTCGGTAGTTAAAGTACATCACCCAGAGGCCTTATGACCTAGGTAGGGAGAATGTGGGGCATTTGAACCTGAACTCTGTAGACTTCTTGGCTGCTTGGCTTTCATTCTAAAGCATTCTGTAATTCACCTCTCCATGTGATTTTGTCTTTAGTGACGCGTCCTATTTTAAGTCACATTTACTTGGCTGAGGAACTCGACTGAAGCTCGAGACGTTCATATATTAGATGACAGTTGAGGCATCAACAAGTTCAGCCTGCGACACCGGCAGGGTCAACTAGGCTTGACAACCCTGTTGAGTTTTGTGGAATAATGGTAAGGTTGAAGTTGGCAGGGACACAAAATTACTATCATGTTTCTTAGCTGTACCTTTGGCGTGACAGGCAGGGGAATGTTAGAGCCGAAGACTTGGAGAGAGTCGCCAAAACACAACTGATGGTAACCTAATATTCTCAAGAGCAAGGGAATGACGAAGGTAACCTGTTTTGGGGGTCTTCTGGCACCTGGCTGCTCTTCATGGGTTGATGCCAGACATTGCCCTGCCGGAAACCTATAGAGTCGCTTTCACGGACCTTTAAATCCTGGCACGATCCTACGTATTAACCCCTGCTATACTAAAGACTAAAGATAGGCTGAAGCAACGACTTGTATGGGGAGAAGGGACCAGGGTGATTAGCTAGGAGAAATTCAGATAAGATAGATAGATAGACAGACAGACAGACAGACAGACAGACAGACCGACCGACCGACCGACCGACCGACGGATAGATGGGTAGATAGATAGATAGATGGATAGATAGATAGATATAAAAAACTCACTATACTTACAGCACAGATGTGGCCGTAATCTCTGTGATATCGCAGGATAATTTATAGTAAATCCCTTCTGATAACAATAAAACTAAGCCTCCAGTGGATTATCTTCATTTCCTTGGAAATTGAATCTGGGAAAAGACATATTCTTTTTTTTTACTTTTAAATTTTGAATTCCTAGTCGGAGTAGTGCTGTATATATTTAACCCCTTAAGGACAATGGGCGGTCCCTAAACCCATTGAAAACAATGCATTTTGAGCCCGTACGGCTTACGGGCTTTGTCACTAAGGGGTTAATACGAAACCAGATATAAGACTGAAACACATTAAGCCACCGCATCTCATTATCTGCTTCTTCAATATTGTACTCTGTTCCCATCGGTATAATATATATATATATGAACTTTCTAAATGAGCGAGCTTACCCTGAGAATCTTCAAGTATTAACCCTTTACTAGAACATCACAAAGGTTCTATTGTAGTGACTTGCTAATGGTTCCAACCAAGTGATTCTCATGAAACGACCTTGTCAAGCACCCTCGTTAGGGGTACCGGGAGTGTTGGGGCAGGTTGAGACCCCTTCAGGCAGAGAGCGGCCTTAGCCATACGCTTGCACACCAGTGTCTGGTAGTAAAAAAACGCTGCCGGTGGGCGACAGGATTACAGCAGGATACCCAGCTGGACTGAAGGCCAATAAATCACAGGCTTGTGGTTGCTCGCTATCATTTAAGCATGGCACCACATGCAAAAGGTGAGTCGGGGCCACTAGGTTCCTTCCCTATGGTCCCCAACAGCTAGAATGGGCCTTGTGTGTAGAGTTTAATACATAAGGTATTTTTTAGATTAAATGAGCAGTAAGGAAGTAGCCCTTCTGTTCTGCAAGAAAATAAAGGACAGAGAGTAACTTGAATGGATCAACATAGACAACAGATTATTTAAACATTCAGATAAAAAAGTGTGTTTTTGATGTTTAAGAATCTGCCGGCAGATCGGCCCCATTTGGCCCCCTTTTTCCACCTGTAAAGAGTCAAACCTTAATCAGTCGTTGGTCTCGTCTTAGATTCAGTAGCCGTGTGTCTATCCCATGCCGGTTTAAATTCCGTCATGGTAACAGCCTCTATGTTGGTGTGATGATCTAAGCGAGGGGCGTCCAACGTGTGGCCCTCCAGCTGCTGCAGGACTACATCTCCCATACCCCTCATCCAGGCCCTTAGCTGAAAGAGCATTATGAGTGATGTAGTCCTGCAGCAGCTGGAGGGCCGCAAGTTGGACGCCCCTGGTCTAAGCCAACAAAGATCCCTTTTTACCAAAGTGGTTTTCTTCCATGCGTTGGTCTCAAATTACTCTATTCAACTTCTATTCGTTTATATTTCTCGTTTCCATGGCAACCAGACCAACAAATGCGATTTCCAAAAATGAAAATGACGGATGAATTTTGTCGAATATGAGGATGGAGATGGACATAATTCAAATACAAAGGACCCCCCCTTTCTGCCCAAGTCTAGTTACTATGTATCAAACAATCTTCATCAGTCTGCTGCATTGCCCTGACGGTTCAATAAGTCCGAGATTCTTTGAAGTTGGTGCTTAATGTCTGCGTTAAAAGGTACGTTTAATTGTATCTAACGATGTTCTTGAGTTCAAAGAGTTCAAATATGTTAAAAAGCTGTAGTCTTATTACCAAATATATCTGATGTTTACAAAATTTCATTTTTTTATGGATGCTCTCGTATGAGAATTAATAACTTGAAACATAAAAATGTGAAATATACTAATATAACTTGTGATTTAAAGGAGACATCCCATTAAAAAAAACTTCTATGAGAAATAAAAAAGTGGAATAGAGTAGTATGGAGTATTGTTTTTTTTTGCTTAGCGCCCGTCATTATCAATCGCCATTAATTTAAATTAGTTGTGTTTAAAATGCCTATAAGTAATTTTTTCCCAATGCAATTATTCACATTTTTTGTAAAATTCTAATGGGGATTTATTTCATGGCGGTAAGGTGGTCTAAGAAAAAGTTATAATAAGGTTTTTTGTTTTTCAGGTTGTAACATGCGCCGGATTCTTGTGTTTGGACAATGTTATTAGTCTGAAAAGTCCAAATTAGTCAATTTATATAGTTATTCCAGGAATCAACAGGAAAAAGGGATAAAAAGTGAAGTGGGTTGAACAGCGCAGTCATTTACTGAACATGTTTTCTTTTTTTTTATCCTGAAGAAGACCTTATGGTGGAAATGTCGTTACGCAACGTCAATAAACTTTTTTTTCTTTTATTCTGGATGTGCGTTGTATATTATTTAGTTGTGATGGTCGAGCAGGGAGCGCAGAGCTAAATATCATCTCAAGTTCTACAAAACATTTTTGTTGTAATATTGTCATGGCGGTGTGATGCCAGCCGACCTCTGTATGGGCATCGCATTTAAAAATTAATTGGTTAAAAGCCTAGTTTATTTTTCAGATGCAGACTGAATTGAGAGAAAATGTACTGAGAATCACCCAGTTTTCTATAAATCTTTCACACTAAATATGCACATTTTTGTTCATTTACAGGTTACAGAAAGGACTAATCTTGCCCTATTTTTAAGATTAATGCTGCATTAAAATGCCGGAGTCCATGGGTTTCTTGGGTTTTTAACCCCTTAAGGACAATGGACGGTCCCTAAACCCATTGAAAACAATGCATTTTTAGCCCGTACATGTATGGGCTTTGTCATTAAGGGGTTAATGAATGCTGATCGGCGCAGTGGTTCTTTAGCTAAACACATTAGAAAGTGAGACTTCTGTGTCCTTTAATATCTTCCTGGTTGCTCCTGCTGAAGGCAGGGAGCATACTAAAGTAATGTCACGTTTTCCATGGAGGCATGTATGTAGGTAGTGTGTACCGTGCACCACAAACCAACTACCACTTAAACCCCACCAATTAACGGCACGGAGACTGAAATTGGATAAAAGAGGCCACAGCATATTTTATGAACAATAACCAGAAACACCGTGTTGGCCTAAAACACCATAAACCAATAAACATAAATACACAATAAACCACACAATAAATACCAAATACAAATATACATAACACATAATCCATAATCCAATCAAACATAACCAACACAGGGACTGAATCAACCCCGTGCTTGCCGGCCGCTCACCACTGTACAATCCAGACCACAAGTACTCACTTGCCGATGATCCACTTGACATAGACGGTGCAGAACGAAGCCAGACAAGACAGATTCAGGAACGGAGAGATACAGAATGTCAGGAATCACTGAGACCGGCTGCTCTTAATGATTCCAATTGAAGTATAACTCACATTGACGTCAGTGGTATGTGCAGGAAGTATACTTAAGTATGCTTCCTGTTTCCACTACTGTAGTGTCAGTAGAGGGGAAAGAATTGAGCGCTTTCTTTAAAATCTTCCCTTTTTCATGTGGTGCGAGTCCAACCTGCTTTCTGAAAATCCCAAGTGCTGTGGACAGATATCCATGGCACATTTCACAAAAACCAAAATTATTGAAATTTTTTTTTAACTTTGACATCTTATTTCAAAACCGATGTATAAATCCAGAAAAAAATGTGATCCATAAAAAAAATTGAATACCTTTGCACCATGTTCTGCCTTTAATATACTGTCATATAACAAATGCCAGGAAAATAGTGTATCGGTCCAATGAAAGATGGAGTCTTTAATCTATGATGATACCTTCTTGGATCCAACAAATGGGACCTCAGAGGTCCTTTCCTTTTCTTCAGATGGAAGTACCTGAAGAAGAGACCTCTCAGGTCCAAAAAGCCTATGTAATTTTCTACGTTGGCCCATTGAAAGCTATCAACTTCCAATGAAGACTCCTCTTCATAGGCCAGTTATGAAGACCAACAAGGAATGCAAGCTCCATGAGACCTTATAATGCCTTTGAACCTCAACAAGCCCATCTTTTCTTGACCCCCAGAAAAATTCTCCAATGTTACATTTATCTTGACGTATTTATGCAATGCACATTAAACAATTTTGCGAACAAGCGATGGATTATTACATCAGATGTTTTCAAAAGAAATAATATTTTGGTTATGGCAACAGTGAAAAGTCGAAATTTATAACAAACAGAAAAGTCAAGAAAATGAATCATTTTTGAGAGTCGCAGCTGTTTCGGCTCAGTCCTAAAGAGTTGAGTAATCACTTGTGTGCACTGCAAACAGAAACAGAATTGAATGGAATCTAGAATAACGTAATTTCAAATGCAAAATTCTAAAAAAAAAATTAAAAAAAAAAACCCATTTTGGTTCCAAATGAACATTTCATTCTTTTTAATGTACTTTCCAAAGTTCAACTAATTGAGCAAATATGTTCCCGATAGAGCGGAACTTGCTGTACTCCACTTCTTAACCTGCAAATAAAGGAGGAAGAATTTAACAAAGCCAGTTAAAAAAAAAAAACACAAGAGGAATTTGTACATGGAGCTATGATAGAATAACCGGCAGGAATTAAGAATCACACTTTTTGGGAAAGTATTTTATTTTCACAATGTAATTTGTACGCAGAAAAGAGGCTTATTAGTAATATTTATCGAAGGGCGAACGCTAGCCTTGTGAAGAGTAATTCTAAAGTGTTTTACTTTTAATCCTTTTGCATTTCATATTTGATTCTAAAGCCTTTGTAAATGTCGGATCATCGCAGATTAGAATCGGTTACATTCTGTTCACTTCATAGTTATGTGAAAAACACATTTTTTTTTTAGAAATTTTCTTTCTTTCTTCTTTTTTTTTGGGGCTAAAGCCTGATTACCAAACATTTTTAGGCCTTCTAGAAAATATAATTAGAAACCCTGATTAAATGATGTATCTAACCTTAATTAGCGTTAATTATGTATGGGGGGGGGGGGTCTGCGATTGTACTCTTTTACTAAAGCGCAAATAGGGAACATGAATGGTAAACACTAAAAAAACCTACATAAGAATCAATAGAAAACAACAAATACTAAGCAATTCAACACAGAGTATTAAGTTATTAACGCAACTGAAAGGGCACATTTTTGGTCGTTGTTTTAAGCCCCTATAATACAGCAGGAGAGAGGAGGTTAAAATACAAAAAAAAAAACTTTTGGCAGGGCACAGACCTCATCCCACCCCGCTCCATTGCCTCCAACCCTCTCTTTTGTCACCCAGCCATAGACCCCAACACCAAACATGTCTTGGGTGCTCCGCAACCCTGTTCTCTAGCAGTGATAGGCAACAGCTCCATGACAAGGCTTGTGTAAGCCATTGGCACCTATGATGGACTCTCTTCAATGTTTGTTGCTGCACACCCATAGTCCCAATCCGAGCTGGACTAGCGATCACAAGGCGGCCCTGGCACTTGGCTTGAGTGGCCGATCGGGCCAATTACCAGCAGCTCAACGGCATACCTGGGGACTCTCAAGGTTTGACCCCGAGTCCCAGGGATTTTGCCCCAATCTCATGGCGAACGGGCAGATTCTCAGGGTCACTTCTTCCTATTCTACACTGCTGTGATACATACATAAGACTCCTAACCATTGCATTTTCTATCAGTATGTCATGTTTGATATCGCTGCTTGAATGCAGGTGATTCCCTTAAGAGCATCTTTAAATAATGACAAGACAAGTCAAGTCTCCTCCTTGAAATCAGGTGCTATGATCCACAATGACGATAGAGGTATCGCAGTAAAAAAAAAAGAAAAAGCGCATTTGGCAAAGATGATACCTTTATTGGCTAATTTAAGTATAATAGAAGCAATAGATAGCAAGCTTTCAAGACTACCTAGGTCTCTTCTTCCATTTGCTTTTCTTTATAACCCACAATGATACTGCATTCAGTGATGTTTGTATAAATATATTTCTGTTAATACTTATATTATATATTTTTTTTACTGCACACATTTAACATTTATTATATTCATGAATTTTAAGGACAGAGAATCTGAGAAAACCCACCGATCCGGATCACTAATGATAATATCGTATCTCAGGAGACTTCGAGATCCTTCGAGCTTTAACAATCTGTCAATGAACAAAAGGACAAATATTTCCGACATTTAACACGGATGTTATCCTTGAAATCACTATAACCTTTTCAAAACGGTGAGAAGACAATCATCTTTTTTTCATAGCCATTACCTTACATATTAACCGTATTAAAGATATCAAACATACCGTTTACCACAAATATATATCTTAAATCTGAAGTCTGTCTGAAGGCGATCCCCTCGAACCTTTAGAGGAGAGCCCAAAAGGGGGTAGTTGAGATATCAACATAAATCTATGGAGAGAAAATGTTATTGGCTGAATGAAGTCCTTACCCAACCGGACATCAAGAGACTCTCCAAGCAATCAATGGCCATTGTTGGAGGTTCTGGGACAGAACCAACCATCTCCCTATTATACCTATATTTTATTACGCAGTTGATGTATGGAAAGAGGCATCTGAACCTTTGGGTCAACCCTTCCGCCATCGCCGTCCTCTCTATGGCATGTTGGGACGTGACATCATCGTGCCTTTTAATGGAGGCTATTGGACAGGTTGAGGAGAGCAGAGACTTCCCAGGCTACCGGGCCATTGAGCAGCAGCATACCAGTGGGCCTAATTGCCCAGGAGGGTGATTTGGATATCTTAGCTTGGGCAATTAAAAAATCATGAGATGGCATGTCTTCAAATAAAGATGAACATTGATCCTTCCCAACAAATGTTCCACTTATAACAAAAATCTGTGTTTCTGTCTTCTTATTTATTATTTGTCCACCAATGACTCGAAATTTTTGAAACTCAATGGAAAAATCCTAAACTTAGACTATGGGCGTACCTTGAGAAATGGTAGGGGGAAGTTAGACGTAATATAAGGAAGTTCTCTTTACTGAGAGGGTGGTGGATAAATGGAACATTTAGAGGTTAAAAAAGCGAGGGGATGAAAACACGCATGGGATAGACATACGGCTCCTGAATCTAAGACGAGACCAACGACTGATTAAGATTTGACTTTTTACCGCAGGAAAAAACAAGCGACTAGACGGGGGCTGAATGGGTCTGATCTGCCAAACAATGTTTTTATGGTATGGAAACAACTAATATTTAGAATAAATTTAGAACTAAAAATGCTTCTGTTAATTCTGTCTACTCAACTACTGTATATCTTAATAGCTTAGACAGGCGTTAAAATCTCACATATTCCGTACTTTGATTCGTTTTTACTTTTTTACTTTTCATGAGTTAGCCTAGGGATACAATTCAAGCGGGATAAATATTTACTTAAAAAAAAATAAAGCTATGAAATAAAGCATCTCCATTAGTCATGCTTTCCACCTTACTTCAAAAAAAATAAATAAAAATACAAAATTGTTAAAAACAATTCCAACAGATATACGGTAAATTCTGCATCAGCCAAATTGAATACCTTTGAAGTTGAGAAAATCATTTCACACTTAGCACATTTTGTATTTCAATTGAACCATATTCTTCATGTAAGCCTTTTTGATATTTTTTTGGAGTAGTGGAAGAGATGAATTACAATTTAGATTACCAGACAAATTAATATTCATGTAGGTAAGCAAGGGCGCGGAATGACAAATTGAAATTCCCAAAACGCAATAGACTCCCGAGGCACAGAAAAGTTTTAGCTTGCCTTAAAGGGGAACTCCCATCAAATTTTTATTACTGATATCAGGGTAAAAATAAGTTCTAAACAATATTTAGCTGTTTCCTTTTAAAAAATAGTTTTAGTGTTTGCTTAATATGATGTTTGAGTTCTTGCTCTGTTATTTGAGCCCAATCTATTATACAAGCAACCCGGCTCCTTGTCGGGCTGCCTGTGGTTAAAAACAGAATGGCTCAGTCTTAATTACTCATCCAGACTCTCTGACTAATTAAAGTCAGGAGGAACGGACTTCATTAGAATTATCATAGTAAATGTATTCAGTGTGGGGGTCTGAGCATGACTGACAAATCAGAGTCTGCACTGAGTGCAGAGGGGAGGAAAGGCACAGTTTGGGGTCCAGGCCTCATGAAAGGTTTTTTTTCTCATTGTTAATTTTTACCCTTTTTCATCCGTCACTTTGGGGGCACAATGGCTGCCTCGCATGGCCTGTTTTTATTTTTTACATCCAAGGTTTCAGTAAAATCACACACCCACACCCGAAACTTGCATAATTTAAAGTTGCAGTCATGTGACTTCAATCACTTGACCTTTTTAGTCAATAGATACATTTGTGTTACCACCACACATACTATACTATAACGAAATAAATTTGGCAGAAATGCTAATCTGGTGTCAGCGGCGGATATAGGCGCCAGGTGAATATAAGTGGAGTCCGGAATGCAGGCAATCGCCACCCACAAAAAACCACCGAGGTAGATGGAGTCAGGGACACAACAACAGCCAAGGTCAACAAGGATAACCAGGGTCAGGAACACGGAGGGCAGCAGAAAAGAAAGTATAACCGGGGTCTGGTCCACGGAAATCAGAAAGCCTTTAATAGGATAGCTGGGGTACACGGGAAGACAGCAAGGGCAAAAGGGCATTATAAAAGAAAAACATATATTTTTTTACTGCCCTAACAGATCCTGGCTAACCTTCCAAACACAAATAAAGTATTTGCGTTCCTAAAACACGTCGAGAAAATCTGATGAGTGTTCTGACTGGGGCAATAACCTGATAACTCGTTCCCCGTATCTCCATGACCATCTGGTCCTTTCAAATCCACTAAGTGGACTCTTGACACTTCGAATTCCGTGTCACAATTAACACCTTATCACTTTACCATCATCTAGTCCGAGGTGTGATGGAAGACAAGGTGCATGATTGCCATTTTTTTTTTTCCAAAATAGGTTTATTTTTGAACTCTCACAATCATTGATCTTCATTATGCAAATATAAACAAATGGTTTTGTGTTTGTTTATTTTTCACCTAAACGAAGGACTATTTTGGCAGGAATGGCATGTCTCCTACAAGCCATACGCTCGTGATTAATCATATATAATGGACAGACGGCATGTGGGGTGAAGTCATTTCATACCAATCATAGCCCATTATATTAGATTGCTCTGACAGTCTGTCTTGTCTTCCTGATCAGTGCTGTAGACTGGGAAGATTATCTAAATAAATAAGCATTTTTTAATGCATTCAAACTGCTGATGAAGACAAGATTATTTTACCTGAGGCTGCACGGTCCTTAATGTTTAATGGGTTTTTTTTTTGCAGCGATGCTATTAGGATATATGTTTTCCTGTAACGTATACATTTTTAATTATATATATATATATATATGCTTAATCATTGCTCTTCTGTGACGTCGGCGATAAAACTATAAATTATTTCCAGTATCCAAAGGGTTAATTCATTGCCCCGCGTTAACGTTTATTTTATAAGATATTTACACAGGAATTGGCGGGGCATTTCATGCCACTTTTCCTTCATTTCCCATAATCCGTCACTGCAGATTGTATTGTCGGCCCAAAACAGGAAGTTGTTGTTGTCACTTCCTGGGCTCTCCCTACATAATACCCCATATTGAAGCCCACGGGTCTCAGAATGGGCCAGAGTGGGCCGTTGATTGGGAGCCGAGCAGCGCTAGGCCTTGGCGGCATTTTTTTAATAAGGTGGGGGTGGGGTTAACGGAGGGTTATTTAAGGGGTTTTTGTGCCACTAGGCAGGCGCCATTTCGAGTCACCTACCACTCGTTGTTTGTATTACCCTCCCTTCCTTCCTTTTTGTGTTGAGTGTTTCTGGTATGTGTTTTTTTTTGTCACGGTCGTGCGTAAGTTTACCAGGTATCTCGGGTGTTAATGCTGCCGGGAGAGCATTTGGATGTATCCCTGACGCTGCAAGAAGGGCTGGACGTACCAGTACGTCCATAGGGGATTCTTGGGAATGCGTTTTTTGGACGCACTGGTACGTCCATAGGGGATTTAAGGGGTTAAAAATACTTACTTTAATTAACAAAATAAACACACAAAAAAGTATGGGCCTACTGGATAATGAAAATAAAATAATACCACAGGGAGTACAGAGAGGATATGCTCCCCTCTATACAATTTGATTATTGTCCACTGGTGGGACTTAAACTAATTTATGGAGATTTGCTGTTGCCGGCCGGCATTTTTTTTACCAACTCGCATGCACTCGCATTTAAGTGACAAACGCTCAATACGTGCTGTGCAAATTGTACCTTTAGCGTTCTATTATAAATTATTACTTCTGGGTCATAGCTGTAGGTTATCAATATTACATCTGCTACATATAATTGCTTCTTATATAATAATTTGTGTTACACTATAGGGCCGTCAGATTGAGGCTTCACCCATAACAGAGACTTTGAAGTAATTCATTTTCTACTTGGGGAAGATAACCAAATGCTGTTAGCCCGACCCTCACAATAATCTATAATGGTAGGTTATAACACGGATAAATATTTTCCTCCCATTGGGTCATAAATAGCCATGCAATAACAGATTAATCTTGGCAAATCCACAGGGGACAAACCTCGCCATTTGACACCATTTCAGATGGAAGGCTTTGCCGCGTTCGACTCTTTCCTGTTTCATTTGTTCTGCTGGGCCTTTATTCTTTCTAATATTTTCAACTATGTTCAGGAGCACTTACAAATATCCTTGGTACACACGGTCCATTTCTCAGCAACGCCATGATCATGAACCAAAGCATAGAACCGGAAAAAAAAAACGAATCAAAGGCTAAATACGATATCTGAAATGCATTACCTTTCCACATCATTACCACTTTATATTACAACTCCCACATACATAGCGTAATAGACAATCCGTAAAATCCTGATGCGTCTTGTAAAATTTGATTGGCTGAACATAAGATTAATGTTTTTCTTTTAACCTTCATTACCTTCATTTTCCTCTTTAAAAGGACACTTCCTTCTTCTTCTTAAATGGCGACTATTAATGAAATAAAAATAAAGACTTTGCATATTATGTGATTGGATGAGTTTAAAGGACAAACCTTCCTCCATAGGGTTTTATTGCCTTCGTTATTTAAGAAACAGCATTTAAAAATACTGACGTTTTCCATTTCTAAATAATTCTAGTTTTCAATAAAAAAAAATTGCCAACCTTTCTCAGTTTTGACACAAGATTTTTTGGCCGCTGTATGTTAACGTTATGTGCATGATTTGTCTCTTGCCTTGTCTACTAGATAATCATACTGTAGACATGAGAATACATAGTAACATAGTAACATAGTTCATAAGGTTGAAAAAAAGACCAAAGTCCATCAAGTTCAACCTAAATACATATTGTGTCCCTACCGTGTTGATCCAGAGGAAGGCAAAAAACCCTTATGAAGCAGATGCCAATTGCCCCATACCAGGGGGAAAATTCCTTCCCAACTCCAAATATGGCAATCAGAATAAATCCCTGGATCAACGTTCTGTCCCTATTAATCTACTATCCATAACTTGTGATATTATTGCTTTCAAGAAACACGTCCAGGCTCCTTTTAAACTCTTTTATTGAGTTTACCATTACCACTTCCTCTGGCAGAGAGTTCCATAGTCTCACCGTTCTTACTGTAAAGAGCCCTTGTCTGTGCTGGTGTAGAAACCTTCTTTCCTCCAGCCGTAGAGGATGTCCCCTTGTTATAGATACAGTCCTGGGTATAAATAGGTCCTGGGAGAGATCTCTGTACTGTCCCCTTATATATTTATACATAGTTATTAAGTCCCCCCTAAGCCGTCTTTTTTCCAAACTAAATAACCCTAATTCTGATAATCTTTCTGGGTACTGCAGTCCTTCCATTCCCCTTATTACTCTGGTTGCCCGTCTTTGAACCCTCTCCAGTTCCACTATATCTTTCTTGTACACTGGTGCCCAGTACTGTACACAGTATTCCATGTGTGGTCTGACTAGTGACTTGTACAATGGTAGAATTATTTCCTTGTCGTGGGCATCCATGCCCCTTTTGATGCACCCCATGATTTTATTTGCCTTGGCAGCAGCTGCCCGACACTGGTCGCTACAGGTAAATTTACTGTTAACCAAGACTCCTAAGTCCTTTTCCATGTCAGTCGTCCCCAGTGTTTTCCCATTTAATACATATTCCCAGCCTGGATTTTTCTTCCCCATGTGCATAACCTTACCTCAGTCTTAATCATCCAAGAGGCCCTTCTGACTAATTAGAGTCAATGATTTAACTTTTCTGTACAACTTCTCCTTGAACACATTTAATGTTCAATCCCCTTTTTTGATGTACAGCTTAATATTTATGCTACAAAAAATTAAAAAATGAGCACCGCAAAATAAAATACCTTTTGGCATTCAATTCTGAGGATGAGCTTTCGAGAGAATGAAACTCTCTTTAACAAGTCAAAAAGTAATACTAACCACAAAACATCTAAGTGAGGCATGGAAAGCAGTAAAGGGGTTAAGGAGAACAAAAGAGATCAGGTCTTAGCAGTTTAAGGCGGTCGTAATTCAGCCCCTTGTGTGCTAAAACAAAAAACTCATAGATATAACAACAGGCAGGGATCCATGTAGAAAGTGGATATTGAGGCAAAAGGTGATCATTGTTGACCTTATTTGCATGCGTCTTCCCAGAATCCTTTGTGGTTGTGGCAGCACCATGAGATTTCTGAGGGAAAAACAAGCCTTCTGGGTTGTCTGGTGTTTGTAGATGAGTGTATAATAATACTTCTACTACCCCCCTTAATTTTAAGTGGAAGGGTTTTTCATCACTTACCCTCCATAACTTATATAATGGTATTTCTCGTGCTACCCCAAGCCTCGAGTATTAAGCTGGTATCACAACATCATGGTGATGAGTTACATGCCTCTACCCGGAATCTCTTGTGGTTGTTGCACCTCTATGAGTTTTTGAGGGGGAAAAACAAGCATCCTGGTTTGTCTGGTGTCTGTAGATGAGTGTTTAATAATGCTTTTACTACTCAATTAATTTTAAGTGAAAGGGTTTTTCCCATTACCTTTACTCACCATAACTTATATAATGGTACTTTAGACAAGCAAAGTGAGTTCTGTTAAATGAAGAGTATGCCAAATCACAGAAATGCATACCTCCTGACTTCTATCCCTGGCAAAATGAGATGCATGTATATATTAAACAAGAATGGCTCAAGTCAACTAGCCGTTAAAAATCCAGATTTTTACAGAAAAACAAAACAGATTAACATGCTAAACATACCACAACTAAGCCGATCAGTACAGGGTCGGATAGTGATAGTTTATAAATTCTTTAGATATCAATTTTAAAGAAATAGAACTTATATTATTGTTGAAAATTAATAACAGTTTGGATTAAATGTTTTTTTTTTATTAATTTCTGCCATTTGCACTGCTTTATTGCCGGTGAAATTGCAGTCTTACAAGGGATCCATGTATAAAGTTGATATAGAGGCGAAAGCTGATCATTGTTGACCTTATTTGCATGCGCCTACCCAGAATCCCTTGTGCTTGTGGTAGCACCATGAGATTTCTGAGGGAAAAATCAAGCCTTCTGGTTTGTCTGGTGTCTGTAGATGAGTGTTTAATAATACTTCTACTACCCCTTAATTTTAAGTGGAAGGGTTTCCATCACCTTTACTCACCATAACTTATGTAATGGTATTTCTCGTGCTACCCCAAACCTCAAGTATTAAGCCAGAGTCATAGCCTCATGCTGATGAGTCCTATTAAGGATGAAGTGTTGAATGTTTGTGGCTGCTTCTGTTTTTCTAAACCTAGAGAGATGGTTGCTTTGTTTAGCTCTATGATCATGTCTTCTGGCTGGGTGTCTGTGATAAAGCTGGACTGAGTAACTCTCCAGCCAGGCTGCATCTTCCTGGCTTTGATGGTGAAAGGCTAGGAGGGCTTGAAAGAACCCACTGCACACAGCTTTCTGACTTGTATGAATAGTAGAGAATGCTGGGGTCCTGAGCCTTCTTGGTGTAAAATAAGAAGTGTAAAAGTGCAAAAAAAAGATCTCTTGATGAATAGTGATCTGGCTACTGCATCTCTTACCCAAGTTTTGTCTAAAGGCTGTCTTGTACAGCAGGCAATTATTTTCAAAAGAGGCAGAAGGTGATCAATATTTGCCTTATTTGCATGTGCCTATCCAGAATCCCTTGTGATTGTGGCAGCACCATGATATTTCTGGCTTGTCTGGTGTATGTAGATGAGTGTTTAATAATTGCTTCTACTGCCACCTTAATTTTAAGTGGAAGGGCTTGCCACCACCTTTACTCACCATAACTTATATAATGGTACTTTAGACTAACAAAGTGAGTTCTGTTAAACAAGGAGAATGCAGACATAAGAATAAAATCACGGAAATGCAGATCTCCCCACTTCCATCCCTGGTGGAATGAGCTGGATGTATACATTAAAGAAGAATGGCTCCACTGAACTAGCTGATGAAGATCCAGATTTTTACAGAAACTCCAAAACCTGATTTACACACTAAACATACCACAATTAAATTGATCAGTACAGGGCCAGATTGGTTTTGACAAGGGGCCCTGACACTTTGAGACCGGTGGCCATTTGTCAATGTAGGCATAGCCAATGGCTGGAAATACGTGGCCACAGGTTACAGTTTTATTCTCACATAGTGTATGGCCAGGCATACCCTGCCGGTGGCCGCAAGTCTGGAGCAGCAGATCGGCAGAGTGTGTGGGGCTGCCGGCCAGCATCCCTCCAGGCATTGGCCTGGTCTGCCAGATGGCCAGTCCGGGCCTGGATCAGTAAACAGGATACATATCTGTAAAAAAAAATATTTAGTTAGAATGTCCTATAATCACAGCCCGGGGAGCCCTGATTCCATGTCCAGAGCACCACCTTCCTAAATACACTATGTCTCCAATAAAGATTAAAGACGAGGTTCAAAGTAGTCATAATTAATAATTATGTATTATTACATTATAAACGCGTACAGATTGTCATAGAGGTATTTGTGTTACTACTGTATTGCTTTATGCTGGTGGAGATCATTGTAAAGTATTTCTTTAGATATCAATTTAAAAGAAATAGAACTTATATTATTGTTGAAAATTAATAATAATGTTGGATTAAATGTTTTTTTTTTAAAATTTTCTGCCATTTGCACTGCTTTATTGCCGGTGAAAATGCAGTCTTACATGAATTATGTAGATGTTTGTGTCCGTAGACTTAATGTTACCATATAGAAATAAAAATCACCGATTGCTTGTGAATGACACAATCCATCAACACGATTTTCTTTAGGTATTGTTTCCCAGGAGGGATCATAGATAAAAAAAAGATCTATAAATAATTATCTGATAAGAATGAATTTCCAGGGCTTGGAATAAATAAATGCACAGCGACGGTAAACAAGGCCAATTGTATCTGGGAGATTATTGTAAGAATCAAGTATATTTCAGACTAGTAGGATTTAAAAAGTATATAAAAAAAACAAGGTTTCAAATATGTTGGAATTTAAATACCAAATTCATATCAAGTAGACCTGACACATATAAGAAAATTGTACATTTTATTTATTTATTTAGACTGTTCGAAATTGAGATCTGTATGTATCTATATCTGTAGTTTAGCTCTGTAAATCCACTTGGTTTTGTTCCTTTGTTCATTTGGTGCCCGCGGATACAGAATTGCACGCGCATGCACAGTATACCTCCCGAAGGAGGGCAGTATCTATCAGCGAAATATCTTTTCTTAACCCGAAAGAACGTAGGATATTGAGGAAAACGTTTCCTCGACGGCAACAAAAGAGATGGCCAAAAGACAAAATGTTAAATCGACATAAACAATCCTAGATGAGTTATGCTATCTAAGCAACATCATAAAACAAGAAGCACCGTGGGTCATGGGTGCCATGTCAGAAATCATGGACTTATATTGGCAGAAGTATAAGAACGGGGGGTTTTCTGTTGTGCCATTGTGTTCTGTAGACCGGTGGGTACCGGATGCCTTCCATGAATGTTTTAAAAGAAGTTCTGTCATTTTAGCAACCATAGGAATTTACTGGATAATTGGACCAACCCATTTTCCTGTTGTCTGGACCTTCCCAATACTCATGTTGTCTGGACTTCGTTCCAGTGTCTTCGTGGTTTGGACAATTAGTGGGGTAATTTAGAGTCGCACACAATAACAAACTGGTACAAACGGAGAAGCGGGCCTTGCCCTAGTCGGTGGTTGACTGCTGAAGTGAAACAATAGGAAAGGACAGCTTGGATGGGGATGAGTTCTTCAGGTCCAGATGATCTGTTGAAGTAGTTCATTGTTCAGATGACCATTCCGATGTTCCTGTTGTATGAATCATTCCAATGTTTCTGGTGTTTTGGCCATTCCAATGTTTTCACTGTTTTGACCATTAGGATGTTCCTGTTGTTTAAACCACCCCTATGTCTCTGTTATTTTGACCATTCCAATGTTCCCATTATTGGATCACGTCATTGATTTCCATTATCAACACTTTTTAGATTTCAATTCAAACCTTTTTTGACTTAGTACCCACTATATAGGAAATACTAATCCATACACACTCTTCTATGTAATAAAAGTAGGAATATTGCATTAATTAGCGTTGTTTCTGAATGGATGTGGATTTATAGCCTTGCCCTTGGTCCAAAAATAACTGGTTATGCCATTGCTTATAGAGATAAGCAACACATACTAATGTTCCAAAACACATCCATTCTATACTTCTAAAATATAAATTAATCCAAAACAATAATAACTATAAAATATAAGCAACAACTATTAATATACAGAATTATTTCAAGCAACGAGTCTATAGTAGGCAAGAATTGTGCGTTCTTTATAAAGTTACTTGAAAGATAACTATAGTGTATGATAGTGAATTGGAGATAAATACACCTCCCATAGAGTAAATCCTGGAGAAATACGCAGTTATATCAAATAATAAGTAAACAAAATTAAAGTGAACACATCAGACACATTTTGTATAATTACATATAGGTTTGTATAAAGCTTGAACTCGAGAAACGTAATTTACTATTGCTGTTAGTACTAATTTGCATAAAAGTCTATGTTTTTGACTGTTGTTTTCTTGGAATCGTTTTCTCCGAGTGACTAATGGATCGTTTTAAGCTCCACAGTCTTCCACATTAAATATCTTCATGGAGTTTGTTAAATGGACTTAGAAACAATAGGCGGCTGTGATACAATTATCTGACTAATAGTTATGGTTTGATAATCTATTCATCTCTTAAGTGTCTAAAAATAACTAATTGACTAATATTAGTGAGGGACATCAACATTGAATTCTTAAGAGACATAATTGTTGATCTTTCAATAACAAGATACGTCCCTAAAATGGAAATTTCATTTCAATAATAAGAAATGGCTCTTTTTATGTATTGAAGTATATCACCCACGTAGTCCATACTGTGTCATACCACCCACATAGTCCAACTCATGTGCCGTCTCCTTCCCTGGTCCCCATATAAGTCACTGTCTTCCATGGTATAGCAGGGGTTAGTATGGGAATCTGTAGGATCGTGCCATAATTTAAAAGGCTTGGAGTGGGGTTAGGGGTACAACAACTCGCTCTGAGCAGCTCAGCCTGTGGAGGGAGGAAGAGAGGTAAGGGGAAAACGAAAAAACAACCTGTTCTGGGCAACTTGGCCTGTGCAAACTATTGGTCGCCAGGGGGGCTTGTCTGGCATCAACCAATAAAGAGCAGCTGTCCTTATACTGGTTGATGCCAGAAGATCTCCCTGCCAGCGACCAATAGAGTCGCTCTTACAGACCTTTAAATCCTGGCGCGACCCTATGGATTAACCCTTGCTATACTACAGATGACTTAAGATAGGCTAGAAAACCGGCAGAAAACAAAGAGGAAAAATAATCCGAAGAACGTATACAAATATTCACCTGAAACGAACACGAGAAAGGGGCGAATATTCGAAGAATACAAAGATTTTTTTCCCCGAAGACCAACACGAAGACTTCACCAGTGCCCAAGTCTAATTAAAACATACTGGCACAGAAGTAGAAGACGGCTCTGCTCCCTGTGAGCTTACAATCTATTAGATTTATATGCATGTAGCCACCAGATTTATACACTTTTGAAACTAGCCAATGGGCCCAACCTGAACTAATAAAAATAAAAAAAAACATCTATTTATATAAATTGTGTAACTGTGTATAGGGAAATTGGAATGGGACTCTTGATATCCGATTGCCCCAGGGTTCTATTCATTAACTATGAAACTGAATTTTCTTCCCTTGTATATCAGGAAAGCACATAGATCTTATTTAGTGGTGGAAACAGAATTTTTATTAATGTATCGACTGGTTTAATTTACTTCGATTCAGATTATGCCTGCCGGCCATACCATCCAGTTGTATTTTCATGCCTTGAGGATAGCAGCAGAGTTTTTCTATAATGAATCCCATGCTCCCACATAATAAGAGCGAGAACATTTGGTAAGTCAATTTGGATGCTCCGATAAGTCCAACAGTATTTCACATTTCTTTTTCTTTTAATTAAAGTTGAAGAATAGATATTTGATTTGTGTTTCGGCTAAACTCTTACTACAGTATAGAGAAACATCCCCTTTAGATGTGGCTGTGCAGCCACGTACAAAAGTATCGATCCATAACCATTTTACAAAATCACTGCTAGGACAGAAGAGACATTTTTTTTCTGGGACTATTTTCTTTTTTTTTTAAAGTTGCCAATTCACAAACACCCCCCCCCAGCTGGAGTTATATAGAAAACGCGGAGTTGTTTCTAAAGTCCTGATGCCTTTGTTATGATATGTATGAAAACATAGAATCTGCTGGCAGATCGGCCCCATTCGGCCCCCGTCTAGTCTACCCATTTTTCCTGCTGTAAAGACTCAAACTTCAATCAGTCGTTGGTCTCGTCTTAGATTCAGGAGCCATATGCAATTTTTCCAGTAAGTAAATGTGTTGTACTTTTTGTTGTATTTAATACATAGCCCCTGACATATATAATTTCAATGCGCCAACTTCACCATGTATTATAAAGGGGATTCCTTGATGAGCTTCTGCCGTAGAAAGAGCTGAGATGCTCCTGTATACTATAAAGATTACTCAATGAGGGTACATGCAGGAACTCACAGGCAAGGTCCTCAACTCCCGTTCCATCTCCATGCATAAGTGAATCTTTATTATATGTATTCTAACCACCCCATATTCAAATTGTACAGCGCTACAGAATATATGGGCACTTAATAAAGAATAATAATAAACAATGCATTACGAAGCTGAGGAGTCGAAAATACAGTTTTCTTCCAATCTCCCATTATAGTAAATAAGCCTAAAGTGCGTAACATTTTATTTTATTAAGATTTATAACTTGTTTTGGCAACCCCTGGGGAGTCAGATTTTGTTTTTTTAATTTAAGTGCCCTAGTCATAATTACATTTCTACCTTGAGTTAATAAGAAATGCAAAATCACAAAAAGAGCAATTTCATTATATATTCAGTGCGCATAATAAACAAATAACAATAATAATTTTCAATCATAGGGATCAACTTTTCTGTATATTGCCAGCATATTAAATTAGTGTTGAAAGGTTAAAAAAACTCTGTTCATTAAATGCATTTGCGTGGTGTTTTCCTATTATTTTCATAATTAAATTACAAGGCAGGGTCTTAAAATATTTTTTTTTTTCTTGTGTTTTATTTTCATTTGCAACCTGTCAAGAAAAGAAGAAAAGACTAATTAAATTTCGGATAAAAAAAAAAAGAGGTTTTCAGGACTACGGAGGTATAATAAAATGAGCAATACATCCACATTTATTCATGTAGTTTCTAGTTAAAGAATTAAATCTTGTTATGTGCCAAACTATGACAATGACTTGGAAACATTACCATTGGATTTGCATGAATTGTAGAAAGGCACACATGTGGACAAGTTCACATAGTGGGAGTTATGTATAAATTGGTACCAGTGTTTGAAAAAGAATCCTATCACCATAGCAACCTATAGAATCATGAAGAAGATTTAATTTTCTTTATTTAAGACTAGGCCAAGGACTGATTAACATACTTGGGAATTTCTGGTTTCGCCAGGAGACTCCCTGGAGAACCGGCACTTCTGACATGCCCCACTGTTCACCTATTCCCCCCTTAAACAGCGGCGTATCCCTCTGTTACAGGGTCACCGTACCCAAGGCTGGGTACCCCTGTTTGAGGGC
This sequence comes from Spea multiplicata, assembly GCA_009364415.1. Classification (NCBI taxonomy): domain Eukaryota; kingdom Metazoa; phylum Chordata; class Amphibia; order Anura; family Pelobatidae; genus Spea; species Spea multiplicata. Next base: position 33,179 of record VKOC01046984.1, read on the forward strand.
TGAGGAATCGCCAGTCAGTCCCTCATACGGATAGCACTCAGCTCTCCACGGATCAGCCAGACCACCATTCACAGCAAAACCAAGAAGAACTCTTTATTTACAAACTCACAGAATTTATATATAATCTCAATGCAATGTGTACCGAACCCAACCCCCAATCCCATCAATCCCATCACAAATCCCATCAGTATACAGGGGATGTATCAGGTGAGGGGATTAAGGGATACAATGGGTTCCCCCACCTGTGTTATCCCCCCTGTAGTGCGGGGGCCGTCTGGGCCGACAGGGCTGTGTTGGCTGATTAAGAGCCCCAGCCAGATTATAGGATCGTCTCTTTGAAGTCTGGAGCTGAATCCACATCAGTCTCTGGGCCGGTTACACAATAAACATAATATAATATATTACCGAGTCACGGGATACGGAACCGGACACAAAAGTGCTCCATGACCCGGCTAAACTTCATATGACATATGAGTCAGCTAGCCTGGCCCTGTCACACCCTCTACGGCAGCGGGAAGGCCCACTGACATCAGCGGGACCGTCAACATGACCCCCACTGCAGGACCGTCAACAGGACCCCCACTGACATCAGGCAGCCGGTCTGACATCAGCAGGACTTCCTGCCCGCATCTCGCAAGGAGGGCGCCGGGGGAACCCGGAGCCATAAAGTTCCCATGAATGCTGATTAAGGTTTGGGTCTTTACAGCAGGAAAAATGGGATGACTTGACGGGCCGATCTGCCGGCAACTTCTTTTTCCACCCTTGGGAAATCCTATTGGGTGAAACTATCGGCGGGACATGCTGACGTCCTACACCCTTGCAAGTCACATGACCTCCTAATATTATATTGTGCCACAATGTTACTGCCTTCTAAAAGGCCATCTATACATCCTGTAGAGAAGCATTGGGTTCTGTAGGTCTTTTTCCAACGGCAGATGAAAACTATTCAGCCCATTTAATCTGCCAAATATTAGCTGAAGACTCAAACCCTGAATGGTCTTGTCCCATATTGAGGATATCATTTTACCACCTATGCCATTGTGTTAATAATGCAATATTCAGCTAAGGCACAAATTCAGGTAGTTAAACTTAAACATGGCCGCCATGCTGGTTACCACCCCTAGATCCCTAGAACTATTGTTAAATAAGAAGAGAGTACAATATTTTGGAAACATTTTGAAGACAATATTAGTAATTTTAAAAAATAAATACATAATGGTATTTACCCCTTAATTGAGTGGCGGGGAAATAAGCCAATGAAAGAGAGACAAAGGAGGGGGTCGGGTTTTAAGACATACTGTATTTGCATATGAGCTCTTACTACATAATATTTATAACTTCCCTCAGTCGAAGTAATTAATGAGAACATTCTCGGCTGTATCTCCTTCTGCTTCTATCTGCCAAGATTAGCAGAAGAAGGAAAATGTTCTGAGACAGAAGCACATAAATATTTTTAGCCTTTAGACTGTAGCTAGACAACGTTGTCAAAGATAAGGGAAGGTATATTTCTAACTCGGATGCTGTCTGCTGGGAAAATATTAGATTCAATATAAAAAAAATAGCCTCAATTAACCAGTCTTAACAAAAACGGTTAGCGTGTGTATATTCTAAAATTGTGCAACCAAAAGGGGGAACAAAGGAACTCCGGCTTTGCTTCCATGCAAATTGGTCTTTATTTTGAAAGAATCGCTCCATATTGAAATCAGCGTAGGGAATAGATCACAAAGACTGAGCAAACCTAACGCGTTTCGCGCCTCACTTAGGGCTTACTCATAATTATATATAGTTTAAAGTCGGCTGTGTGACGGTACAAAACACGGATCAAAAGAGAAGTGTCTAAACTGATACACGTGCACACTGTCGCTGAGAAGGATGAGATTGTCAGTGGAACTCGGGGCAAGGAGAACACTCGTGACAACTAGAGCAGATACAACCTCTGGTCTAAATACCAATAGGGTCTCAACCTGTACCACCACAGCATGGTGGCCGTCGTGAAGAACAGCCTGTACCATGAGGAAGCCAAGAGATGGCTTGCAGGAGGTGAAGACCCTTAAAGAGGACTTCCCACCATCTAGATTTTGCATAATATAATGTTTTTAGACATGGCATATTAGCCATTTGTATATTTGTTCTAGCTCTTTTATCTGAGCCCAATCTACTAGATCCTCCTTAGACTGCTTTCATACACCCCTTACCATACTGCTTGTGGGAAATAATAGTATGGCTTGGTGTTGATCACATAGCAGGACATTTTGACTAATGAAAGTCTATGAAGCAACTGAGCAGGGCAAGTCACCCATAATACCACATGACTGACAAGAATGGCAGCCTTTGGGAAAAAAATAGATGAAACCAGGTTTTTGGTCACTACTATATACAACACCGGGGGGTTAATGCTAAAGAAGAAAGGTATTTTCTCAATGGGACCTCAACCGTAAGAACTGGCCAGATTGAAAGAGCATAGCGAAAAGATGATGGTTGATCTTGAAGGACGCAAAAGAGCCACAGATCATAGACCTCTAAGCCATTTCACTTTTAGCAGCTAGAAGAAGATGCTGAGGATTTCATCTCATGATGGCGACCCTGGTGATGTCGGAAAAGACCTTTCAGCAGGTAAGAAACACTCCCATCATCCGCATATTTCAGTAATGTTTACAGACCCAACACACAAAATACAAAACATGGATCCTTCAGGACCATTAGCCCACAAGCCGTTCTTTATCCACCATCGCCCAGACATGATAGAAGATAGAACGAGAAAGAGATAGAGGGGCATGCTCGTTGGGCTCATATATGTGGGACTTCTTATTATCTTGAGTGATTTGGTTATTGTGCCTTAAGTAGTATAAAGTCTAATGATTTTATTTTAGATGTGTTAAATTCACCTTTTTTTACTGAAGTAGATCCACTAAGGCCCCCGATCTATAAATTCATCCTCCACACCTTGTCTACGGGTTCAGAAGAACAGATGAAAGAAAATAGCTTGTATTCCAAATATAAGATTAGCATGTGACTTCCCGTGTTAGTACATTTTATACGTGGTACGGCGAACACATAAGGAATCTCATATAAATGTAAAACAACTTGGATTTACTTATCAGAAAATACGAGAGCTTTTTATTCTATTCCATTTAGCAAAATTGGAAATCATGTATCAGATAAATGAAAGAATTCCGAAACAGCGTCGGACGGTTAAAAAATGAATAGGTTCCGTATTTTATCCAATCGTATCAAGCCTAACATGCATCGCCGCATTTTATACTAAAAGAATGCAATGAACCGGTGCCAAAAAATGTTCAAGAAATGTGGAGAAGTACATATAACAGTTCAGTAAATCGTCTTTCGATGACTTTTAGTATGGAATAATTTATCGTCGTATCGTAGAGCCCATGTAAGGAATATATCTTCCGAAATTTAGTCTTACTTAATATCTTGTTACAAAGATTAATGACAACATGTTGAGCGGCGATTGGAATATAAGTTATATAAATCGAACAAAATGCGTTTGTTTTATGAACTCTGCATTTTCCTTTCAGATATGATTGGTAGGACTTAAAGATTAAATGTAACAGAAAATGTTGAATTATGTACTTGAAGATGACATACAGTGTTATCGGGGACATTAGTTAGATGTATTCTGTACATTCATTTTCCTTCTTTATGGCTTGCATTCTGTAGATACTGAATTGTGGGCAGAGGTGTTGTCAAATACAAGCCATAGAAATGAGGTTATTACAGAAATGAGTTGTAAATAAAATAGATATCGGGTTATTGCCAGGAATGTCATTGCGGCTACTGAAGTGGATGCTGCGGCATTGTGAGGTTGTTAATAACGAGACAGTTTAGGAGTTCGGCTGTAATCTCTCCCCCCCTCCGAAATTCCTGCCTGAGAAAAGTTCGGAGAGCAGCGTAATAACCAAATAAAAGCAACCTGTCCCCTGGTGAACTTAGGGCCCTTACTAGGAACGCCAGCTCCTGGGGTGTCTTAAGCAATGAGCATAACTTGGCCCCCCCAAGCTAACTTTGAACCAGATATTCAGCTTCCTGTGATCCCAGGTATTGGCTCGGAGAGCTGACATCTTCTGGCAAAAGGGTCTAATGAAGCCGTGTGTCCCCAAGGCCACCCCCACACCATAACTTACACAAACAAGCACACACTCACTCTAACGCACACTCTACCATACATACACACTGCCTGGAGCCTGTCTTCACAGCTGTTAGCACACTGCATGAACTCTATTGCTGCAGGGTCATGTGACTGCATTAGAAGGCGCTGTGCTCTTTTAAGACACATAGTTGCGATATGACATCATATGACTGCGCTCCATGCCTTAAAGGTACGGCACACCTTTTAATGCAGCGAAGATGCTGACCAAGGAAGGAAAGGCTGAGAGTGCTGCCCTAGGTCGGGCCTAGTGCAGTGCGGACGGTAAATACATCTCTAAGTGCAACCTTCCACTTATAATCCCCCCAATATGCACATTCTTTGTTGGGCATTTAGCAGTACAAGTAGTTTCTATATTTAGTTATAAAAGAGTTAAATGCAGCACCATTTAAAATATAGCCATCAAAATAAAAGGAAATCAATCATAGATTTTATATAAAAAAAAAAAAAGTTTACGTAAATTAACATTTACTAGTAAAACTTTTTTTCTATAGTGTCGTCTTATATTCAGGCTTTTTCTTTTTTTCCTAAATTAATATTCAGATTTTGAGGGGTCGTCTTATAATCGAGCAAATAAGGTATTAATTAGTAATAAATCATTGTTTTATATACTATATATATAATATATATATATATATATATACCGTATATATCATTACTACCCCAACGGTGCAGCTGTGTAGATTTTTCAGCGAGGGATGCTTACTTGGATAACTGGTGATCTAATAGTTTGATGCGTCAGGATATGAGACTGCAGAGAGTTTAAACTCCCACTGTTCGAGAGGAGTGTTAGCCATTATTACAGAATAATCTTACAGTACATATTGGTTAAAGCGTTTCACCGCAGTGCAATGATATTCCAGCTGGGAGACTGTGGATATTTATCTGGGAAAAAAGTGGAGGAGATAATGATAAGCTCAAGGGTGGGCAATGAAAGTAACACTAGCGATGGTTTTCATGTATTCTATATTTTATACTTAGAAAAAAATAAAAATGGTATCCGTCTTTTCTCTATATAAAGATTGCCATAACCATTTTTGTTTAAAAAAAAAAGATTATGACTGTGTTTCTGATCAAATTCAATACTGTTTTTCTTATTTACAGAGAGGGTAGTAGGTAAATGGAAGAGCCTCATGTCAGAAGTCACCGTGGCAATTATGAATTTTGTCCTGGCTCCTGCGTATTTGTCGGCTAGAGCGCAGAACTATGTGGGGGTGCCTCCTCTGCGACGGACTGGACTGCCCTCTGCTGGAGGAGCAAGGTTGTTTGGGGACATCATGGATCTCTCTCAAACCAGCCCGAGTGTGAGTTCAGATCTCAGCCTCACCGCTCCTTCCCAATGCTGCCGGCTGTTAATGCTGAGCACCGGGATATCACGCTCAACAGTGACCTGTGACGAAGCAGAGAGGCAGAGGCCTAGCGCTTTCACCACAAGACATCCCCAAGGTAAGGGATAGGGAGAAAGGGTAGAGATAGTGAGAAATTGATAGTGAAAAAAGGGGAGAGATAGTAAGAAAATGGAGAGATAGGGAGAAAGATATAAGGAAGAAATAATGAAGAACAGAGGGAAAGGGAAGAAATAGAGACAAAAGGGAGATAATGAGAAAAATGAGAGATGGGGAGAAAGGGGAGATGTGAGAAAGAAGAGAGATGGTAAGGAAGAGGAGAGAAAATGAGACAGATAAGATATGGGCACAACGGGGTAAGAGATAAGGAGAAAGGGGAGAGTCAATGAATCATGGGAGAGGTAGTGAGAAAGGGGAATGTCCTATGCATGCAACATGGGTACTGGGCATGCCCAATGTGTGAAATATGGGTGCAGCCCAAGTCCTTATGTGTGCAATCTATGTAGTGGGTAAATTCTGGGTGCTAGGCAAATCCTTTGCATGCATCTGGGTGCTGGACAAGTACTTATCCTTCCTTGCCCAACAGAAGGCTTGCATTCTATTTAAGATGGGCACATCTCAGTCAAACACACTATACCATGCTCAGCCTCAATTTGGGTCTTATGTGTGCTGGGCAAGTCCTTTGCATAATCAGTGGGGATCCAAAGCCTTGTGTTGGTCTTGTTGTATCAATGATCCAAAGAGTGTCACATGATTCTATACGTGTGTGTGTGTGTGTGTGTGTGTGTGCGGCTGAGCATGGTGTAGTGTGTTTGATTGAGATGTGCCCATCTTAAATAGAATGCAAGCCGTCTGTTGGGCAAGGTAGGATAAGGCTTGCTGTCAGCTTAGTGACCAATGGACATCCCCACTTCGCTAAAGAAACGTTTTAGTGACTGCTAGTGGAACCCGCTGTAGGACCCGCTGTGTTGTTCAATTAAAAATGCATTGCTGCCTAGTATTAACACATACGTGTTGCTTGAGTTAAAAGTTACTTTATTCATTTCTGAGGTATATTAAATCACTATAACTGGCCCACTATATTGTAGCAATGTAACTAAAATGAATATATTTTAGAAACATTACCATTTTTCATGCCAAACAGGCTTTTTAATGAGCACCCTAATACCGCATGTTATTATTCAAAATTTGCCTTCGAATTGCCTGGCGTAATAAAATAAAGCCGCGTTACTTGATTGAAAAGTGTTGATGAGTGTTATATGAACTTGACTTGTGAATGTAATCTTCAGGACTTTACGGATAATTCTCCACAGGCCTGCCGTTTTATTTCCAATATATGTCTTCATAATGAAGTAAAAGTGCTCTCCGTTCCACACTCAGAGGGAATTTTAAAACTAATTTAATTCTTGCTGTAAATACGCATCTATAAATGTTCTCACTTATATTATTTGATTTGTGTGCAGGAGTTTTTGTAATGTGTTGATCCGAAAAAAGTAAGTAAGTTGGGTAACTGGACAAAAAAACAAAAACAAAATAATACTAAATAAAAATACCAAAAAAAAAAAGAAAAGAAATGAATTATCCTTGATTATAATTATGCGTTCAGTTCATTGCACTTAACTAATGGCATCTGTCACGGAATTTTTATTGAAGTCTTATAAATTATATGTAAGGCTTAATGTATTAAACAGAATTCTGAAAATCATTCTGTTGCACAAAGAAATTATTTAAAGGGAACGATTGTGTTTTTAAAAGCTGAAATCGTGAGGCCGTTCTTCATCTTACAAAGGCTTTCTGAACCCAATAGAAAAGGGATAACAATGCAGGGAAAGAATCCTCCAGATCCTGAGAACAGAAAGTTAAGATAACTGTTACAATAGAATGAGCGTGAACGGTGGTGCTACAATGAGCCTGAGAATCCAAGAGGGCGACTTTCTCCCTGTTTTGTTGACACCCCTGGATTTGCCACCTCATATACCACTGGATCCATGGAAGGAAGAATTCGAACAAATACATATATATTGTAGCAAGCAGAAGCAGGACAGAAAATAAGAAATATGCTGGGAATACATAATTTGCCTCAAAATGCACAATGTGGTTACAATTCGAACAGCAAAATCACTAAAAGGGTGTTGAAGCTTCAACAAGGTCCACAGTGTTCAGTAAATCTCCGGACAAAAATCCAGAGAAAAGGGGCTAAAAAGGTGTAGAAAACAATTTAATAAAAAAATAAAATGTATAAAACAAAAAAATAAATTATAAAAAGTGATGGGGGGCGCACTGACGAGAGACGGGTGAGTTGATTCAGGCTATTTCCACATAAGCCCCCACATCTTAATGATCTAGATGTACGAGTCGTGAGAACCATAGCTTAGATAATGAAAGTCACCGTTTAGCCCATGAATGTAAAGTGTTCTAAAGCATTATTACATAAAGTAAACCCAGCATATATTTAAAACCCAGAGGCAGATAAGAAGGCATGACGTACACTCTGTTTATCAGAAGACATGATTAAATGGTGACTTGTTTTATATGCTATGGTGGTCTGATCTATTCCACTGTGTATTGATTACATCTCTAAAACTCACAAGCAGGTGCTGCCTGATCATTCATTAATTCTAGCACTCTGCTTTTACTGAAGCCCAAAACACTTATACACGTAACACTTTCGGACAGTTGCAAGTAGTAATTCTAGGGAAACCTCCTAAGGAATTGGCTCTGCCGTTAACTGGAAGAGACAATCCATACTTACTAACTTCGGAAGATGGACACTTGTTTTATGGCTAGAGCTGAGTCAACAACCCATACGGCCGAATCCAGGGCCCTTTCTACCTACTGCTTTACACACAAGGACATTTACCATATTTCCCCAAGTATAAGACGCACCCCCATTTTAAAAAATGTAAAAAAAAAATTAATTTTTTTTTAAAAAAATACATAAATTATTGTTCTGGGCTGCCTGGGCATGATATGAGTGTGATTGATGTTGGCTGCTAGCATCTGTTAGCAATCGCACTCCTATCATGCTCAGGCAGCCAGTACATGCACTTCACTTTCAGCCTCCCTGTGCCCCCTACACACGGATCCATGCTAACATACATGTATACATACATACATACATTTTACTCCCCAACCTTACCTGAACTGCAGATCTTCTGCTGCCGCTCGCCGACTTCCGTGGGGGCCGCTGTTTCCCCTCTGCCTTGCTTGACACGGCTGCACAGGAACAGGAACTGAGCGGAGTCATGTGATGCGATGTGCATTCACGTGACTCCACCGGGTTCCTGTGCAGCCACGGCGGATGAAGGTAAGCAGAAGTTAGTTTTAAAAAAAAATAAATTTTAGACCCCAATTTTTTCTAAAAAAATACGGTAGATACATGCAAATATTATATTTATATCTATTTTTTAAACATGTTTTTTCTCAGAATGTGTTCCCCTGAATCCATACGTCGATTTTTTTTTCAAAGGACGAGAAATGTTAGAACTTAGAACCATAACCTAAACCTACAGTAGAGGAACAAAGGCTTAGGTGGAATGTAAGGGAGTTTTACTATACTGAAAGAGTGGTAGATAAGTGGAATAGCCTCCCATCAGAAGTAGTAGATGCTTATAATTTAAATATGCATGGGATAGACATGGCTCAAGATTAATGACCGATTGGGTAGACCAGATGGGTGAAAGTCTTTCTTTAATGCTGTCAAACTATATGTTTCTATGTGATGTAGAAATTATTAATTAATTCCGTCCCAGACGGCATAATGCTACAACAGATTGTAAGAATGTGATGCTTCTACCCCATATAACTGTGTGTCCACGTTGACCGTCCGTATCTATTTAATCATTCTACTGCATCCGTCAACCTGAAATGCCTCTGTCTGTAGTGTATTTTTCCTCCCCGACACCATTAAAGCTATTGACTGTACATTATACTTCTAAGCCTGCCGCTATTTTTTATCTAAAAGGAAAGAAAAAGAAATATGTTATTCATAGGGCATTTGAACCATTCGGGTTTATGTTGCAAACAGATCTATAAAATCAGATTGTGCCCAGCGGCAACAAAATACTATAATGACGGCACTTTTAAAAGGCAACTGCTGCCGAGTAAAAGAATAAATAACTTGGAACGAGAGCCACGGAGGAAAGAATCGTGGGGGACTTTGTATGACGGGACAAGGAATTTGTTTTTATTTGATTTTTTGAAGGATAAGCAAGCGGAGGGCTTCTCAAATTGGAGCTGAAAATGAAAAGGTGAGGAAGTTAACCTTGGGATTTCTGACATCTCGTAGCGAAGAGAATCAAGTCAACAATTCCAACCAGAAGAACGTTGCAGTAGTAGGTGACAATAACTAACGGACCTCCCTCTTCAAAATGTATCATTTTAGCACTCGCTATTTTTTTACGGAACCCTGTGAATCACTTGCGAGTGCGGATGCTTCCGTCAGCTTTAATTGTAGCATTTTGTAGAGGTTGTTGTCTTGATTCTACCCCCTACACAAGTCGTTGAGTCACGAAGTATGAGTTATTCATCTGCGCTAAAACCAGATCATCGAATAAAGCCCATAATGAATGAATTAAATCCCAGTTTACTGTTCTTACTTGCCGCCGTCCGGTTAATTTGCGATTGAACACAGATATCTTAGCATGCAATATCAGACAGGGAGAAGTATCAGGGGAGAAGACAAGCATATTTGGACATCATCTACAAATAGCTAATAGTGAAAACCAAATAAAGTTATTTTACCTACAAATGAGAAAACAAAAGCAAACGTTCAATGAAATAATCCTTGCTGGACACTAATAGAAAACTAAAGGGAGCCAGCGAAATAACAGATTGGGTGTGATTAGGTACGTATGAGCAATGGAGAGGTCTGGCTTATTACATGGGTGGTGAGGATGGCCTTCACATTTAGAAGGAAGCTCTAGAGGAAGCTCTAGGAACTTTTCTAAGACCTGTTTTAGTAGAATGTAGGTGGAATGAATGAATGAATGAACAAATGAATGAATGAATGAATTAGAGAAGTGTTAAGTTAAATGGCGACACAAAATCCACTCTAATAACTTGGAGAACAAAAGATCCAAGGACATATTTTAAGAATGGATGTGATTTCAATAAGTCTAGAAGTTGATGGTAGAATTCCAGTAGACCTGGGAGAAGTTGACAAGATACGGCTTGGTAGATGAAGCATTATAAGTGATATTATCACTTTTATTGCTGACGGTGGCTTGTTTTTTTTTTAAGTCAGGTTGCCTCCATCCTATAGTCTCTTCACAAATACTTTATAACCAGAGCTCAGTCTACGCTGTGTTCAAATAGGTCCCACCAAAGTTCATTGGTGACCAACTCACCAACAGAAAATATACAGACAGGAAAGGTCGACTTCCAAAATGTTACTTTCCTTTGGTATCGACAAGAAATATAACAGCTCAGAATAATTAGTACTTAACAATTTAGTTATACACACTGCTTTTTCTTATGAATCACTGAATAATTGAAATGGAAGATAATGATATATGCTCCAATAAAAATGCATTTGGTATAATTACAATTTTATTTACAGGCCACTTAACTCATGCTCAGTGAAGCCTCTTATTCTAAATTGCTAGTGACTTTTCCTGCTATAAAAATGTTTAATTATTTTGTAGGCCATTATGCTGAACTTGTTTTTTACATTATAAATATATGAACAGGTCATTCTTAAGTTCAGTACATTCGTCGTGAGATGATAATTATGCTGCTACTTTGTTTTTTTTAATGAACATGCAACAAGTGGGCAGTGCATGAAATCTAATAATATATAAAGTTAATTTCTAAGACTATAAAATAGAATATTACATTCTTTATACATTTATTAGGATAAGTTATTTTGCTCAAGCTACCCGGAGCCTTCCCTTGCAGGACGCGGCCAGATGGGCGGTCCCGTGATGTTGGTGGGCGTTCCCGCAGGTGTCAGTGGGTGTTCCCGCTGACATCTCGAGAAACACCCCCATTTAAAGGGGAAATGGGCAGGAAGCGGGGCTTGTCAAGACCCCGCTCCCGTGACCTGGAGAAGCGGTGCTTCACCCGGAGATCCCCGGGTCAAACCCGGAGAGTTCCCAGATATGTTGATAGAGAGATATGCTTATTTATCTCTCCACTCCTGACCCCACATTCTCTCCTCTAACTTTCTTGCCTGGATGGAATTCCACTAACTGAAGCTCAACATCTCCAAGACTGAGCTATCTGATTATTCTCTTGTCTCCACTATCCACAATTTCTCTCCTCATAACTGTTGAGGAGTCTACCCAACAGACCAAGTTTTCTGCCCTGGTGTTCCACTTGACTCTGCGCTCTCCTTTACTCCTCATATTCAGCCTGCAGCTCTGGTCTTTGAAATATCTCTGAAATTCATCCTTTTTCTTACACAAGAGACCAATAAAGTACCAATTAATTTTCTCTGGATTATTGCAAGCATTATACCATGGTATTCCTCCAGCTTTCAACAGACGGAACTGGGGAAGGAGTTAAATGAAACAAACATCTAATTTTCTAACCTAAAGAATACATGCACATCCATGGATGGAAGATAACGAGACGACCCTGGCACTTTAAGGCAGGTAGATACCTAATGACGTACGTGCGTATAGGGTGAGCTGTCGCCCAGATGGATAAATGGAACTCTCTCTGGCTACCCTTGCAGGATGCGAGTAAGGGGTCCTGTTGAAGTCAGTGGGCTTCCATGTTGATGGCAGTAGGCGGTCCCGCAGATGTCAGTGGGCGGTACTGGTGAAGATGCAGGTCGTCCTGCTGAAAACCCACCATTTTGGAGGGGAAGTGGGCAGGGAGTGCCTCAACGCCCTGACTCTGAGCTTCCTGCAGTGACCCGGAAAAGCGCAGATTTACCCAGAGTCTCCAGGCGAAACCCGGAGAGTTCCGAGCTATTGCCAGATGGCTAGTTCAGGCTTGTGCACATCATTGTATGCAGTAAAACACAAAGGAGTCCATGCAATATATATTCCAATATGTATTTAATGGGGAAATAGATCTTGGGTACTTCTTTAGTGGCAGGGCAATAGTAAATGCGGCACACATTGAAGCATTCTATTAGGGATATTTATGTGAAAGTAGCATCAGAGCTTCTGTTCGGGTTTGCAGAATATTACTTCAATTTGTTGAATATTATTCTGTGTAGGATTTAGGTCAAGAGGCATAACACTAACTCCAAACTAAACAGAATGTGTGTGCAGTAAAATTCTATTCCTGAATTATTCATACATAACAGCATAGGTGACTCTCCAAGCATTTTGAATTAAATAGAATTGATTTCTCACTTTTCATGCTCAGACTTACAAGCTTTTTTTTTTTGTGTACTTTTACTTCTCCTTAACAAATAAAATATTGATTGAGCTTCATTGAACATATGTTTTATTTAAACTTTGACCTTTGTCAACTTGTTATGTCTCTGAACAGTCTACAGTAGTCTGTGACTCCTGCTAAACTGTCTCCTAATCTGAACATATGTTTTATTTAAACTTTGACCTTTGTCAACTTGTTATGTCTCTGAACAGTCTACAGTAGTCTGTGACTCCTGCTAAACTGTCTCCTAATCTGCAAGGTGAGATGAAATGAAAAGCGTGAAACTCTAAAATAATTTCATTTCTATTTAAATTTATTTTAATAATCCTTAAAGGTTTTTTAAATACTTTGTGGTACACTAAAAAAAATATATATCTGTAAATATATATATTTTTAAGTTGATTACATATAATAAATGATAGAATTTTATATACTATGCTATTTTGCTCAACTTTAGAATATGTGCTATGAACATAATAAATATAGATAATAAAATAATAATAATAATAATGATAATGATACAAGTAATTATATAGCTATATACAATATATCTACCTTATTGCACCTTAATTGGTATTCTAAATTATTAACAGTTTATTTTTTTGCAACTGACAGTATTATCATTTTTTATTTATTCATAAAATAAAAAAAAAATATATACTATTCATTTAAATATCTAAAAGGATATTAAGATTAGACTATATACTCACTGGTAAACGGTTGCAGTTTGGTTTGCATTAAATAAGATCAGTGCTTCGTTTTATTTTACCCTTTGCTGTCCTGCGTTTTTGCTGATATGATATGTATTACATTCTGTCTGCTTCTATTATTTTTTTTTTTTAGAAAGATGATGTCTGTATTGAGAGAATCTCACAGTCCGCGAAGTCTCTGTAAAATACATGATTCAGTGACATGTTTTCAGGGGGGGATCTGAAATATGAAAGATTATTTGAACCTTAAGACCCCCTCCCACCCAGGCTGAACATAAATTGGTTATTCGAGGATCCCTCATATATTGAGGTCCACATTGCAGAAAACATCAAAACAATTACTAGAACTTTGAAAACACTCTTGTAAATAGCCAGGGAAGGCTTTAACCAAACTCCCTGGAATAAAACCTTGGCTAGTCGCCCATCAACATGTTAAAAGTATCTATGGGTTTCGAGCAAGACTTTAAAAAAATAGCCTGTAAGCAGCCAGGAAAGGTTGTATATTCCCCAGATTCCAGCAAGCCTTGGGGGACTATTTAGTCACCCATCAAAATGTTGGGTTTCTGGTAAAACTTTTATCTTCAGTCCCAATCCCAGACACAATACTTCGCTTCTAAACTCCATTGGTTTCCTCACCCTATCCACTATTCAAGCTTAAGTCATAATCTCCTAGATCACAGACATTGAAGTAGCCCAAACCAGCGAGTTGAGTCCAATAAATTTTAAGGTACCAATGGCTTCACCGAGCTGTATTATGGGCTCAAAGGCTTTCATGACCTGCCTCTTTGACGATATCACTTTAAAATGCTTATGGCCAACATTGTCCTGATGCTGTTTAATATTATTATCATCTAATATTTATATAGCGCCAACAGTTTATGCAACGTATGTTACAGATCATACATTTGCGCTTGCAGTGACGCCATCTTCCCCGATTGGAGGATCGGGAGAGGACGTCATTGCAACGCTGCCATTTTGGCAGTACTTGCAGGGTAATGTCGGGGGGAGAAAGAAGATATCAGATTAATGATTGAAGGTAGAATAGAGACGGGAGAAGACAGAAGATGAAAATTTTGAGCTTATTGCTTCATTTTTGCCTGATTCATGGGGGGTCTGCCCTCTTTTTTGGGGGCTTCATACGAATCACCAAATTTACCAAAATCTAGTAAATTTGTAATTTGTACGAATTCAAATGCAAGTCTATCATCTACACCGCACACTACACTACTGTCAGGACCGGGGACGGCCACTTACCTCGCGGCGGGGATCGCCGTCGCGGGGAACGGATTCGGGACGCCGGCTCCCTCGTGGCGCGATCGCTCGTCCGCGGGGAAGGCCATATCCCCGGCCTCGATTTTGCCGCACGCCGCGCTTGGCAAAAGCGCGCGCTTTCCTTGTGGCGGGGGGGCGTGGCTTCGTCCCGGGGGACGGAGGGAGGCAGGAGGGAGCTGCCAATCAGGGGAGGAGTCAGCCTCCCTTACCCCTATCCTTCTCACACCAAGGGGAGGGCACCAGGTGTGTGGAGGAGGGGAACAGGTGCCCAGAGGAGGTAATCAGGTGGGAAGGGGAGGAAACCTCTAATTAGAGACCCTATAAGAACCCAATAATCCCTTCACACTTTGCTTGCTTGTTGAGCCAGTTTCCTGTGGATTCCCTATCACCTACTTCTTGAAGATTATTGGATATTCTGCGTGACATTACGGTATTTTGACCCTTTGTGCTCCTTTATTGGATTCCTCTATTTGTCTTTGCCCTTTATCTGGAACTGTGACTTTATTTATGAACCTACGCTGCCTGCCTTTGACCTTGGAACTGTTTTTGACTACGCTGTTTGCCTTTGCCCTGTATACTGGAACTGTGACTTCGTTTATGAACCTACGCTACCTGCCTTTGACCTCGGAACTGTGTTGACTACGCTACTTGCCTTTGCCCTATGTACTGGACTGTAAATTCGTTTATAAATCTACACAGCCGTGTTTCTTTCATTTGAACTGTATGTTTTTGCTTGGTTGCTCATTAAAGCACCTTACGTACCAAACCTGCGCTACGCTCCGTTCCTGTTTCTGACAAAACAAGCAAGCCATCATGGAGCCAGCAGGAATGGTAGAGGCTATCCAGGCCTTGACTCAACAGCTTGCAGCAATTGCCCAAACAGTCCAGGGAGTACAAGATAACCAAGTGAACCTGCAGAATCAAATACAAGCCTTGCAGGGGGGCCCCTTACCTCTACCCGTGGGTCCACCCCCCGTTCCTCCTATGGAACCACCAGGAGGGGGTGCTGCAGTTGCTCCCGAACCCCAAGTACCACTACCCGAAAGATTCAACGGCGATCGTAGCAAATACCGTGCCTTTACCACTTCATGCGAAATGTTGTTCGTCCTCAAACCCCGGACCTACGCTAATGACTTTGTAAGAGTACGAACTGTAATTTCTTTGTTGTCTGGCGGTCCCTTGTCTTGGGCCCAACATCTCCTCCATACGCAACACCCTGCATTGGACACTTGGGTCCAATTCCGACAAGCCATGGACGTTTTATACGAGGACCCCCATACGAGAGCCACTGCTGAAACAGCGATACACAACCTCCGACAGGGTCGCAGACCTGTAGAAGATTACATTTCCGAGTTTCGCCGCTTGTCCGTTGAAACAAATTGGAACGAACCGGCTTTACTCCACCAGTTTAGATTGGGCCTAGCAGAGACTCTGAAAGACGAACTGGCCCGGGTAGAGACTCCTGCTACTCTAGAAGCCCTGATACACATGGTGACACAAATGGACAGAAGACTCCGTGAACGGAGAACCGAACGTACCGCTGTCTCAGGGTGGGCTACTCGTTATAATCTACCCCCTAGAGCATCAACTACCCCAGCGGGCTACCCTTCATCGTCACCGTCAGGGGAGGAACCCATGCAGATTGGATTGACTAAAGGACCGTTATCTGAATCTGAAAAGGCTCGCAGACGAAGAGAGAAACTCTGTATGTACTGTGGAGCAGCGGGACACATAGTCCGTGACTGTACCCAATTAGCAGCGAGAGGTAAGACAACTTCCCTGCTCACTCCTGTGTTATTGAGTGGTACGGCTTGTCACTTATCTATTCCGGTTTCCTTACAGTGGAGAAATAAGAACACGTCCCTCACCGCCATCATTGACTCAGGTGCCAGCGAAAACTTTATGGACATCTTCTTGGCCCAAACTTTACAGATACCAACACAACAGAGAAGTCGCCCATTAACCGTTCAATTGGTTGACGGACGTTCTATTCAGTCCGGACCTGTTACAACAGAGACTCTTCCCCTTGGGCTATGCATTGGTTCCAGTCATACTGAGACTATCTGCCTTAACCTCGTTCGCTCTCCTCTGTTCCCTTTGATCCTTGGTCTACCTTGGCTTCGTCAACATGATCCCATCATTCGTTGGTCGTCAGGGGAAGTTACTTTTTCATCTGTTTTCTGTCAACGGCACTGTTTCCCGACATCAGTTTTAGCCGCCACTCAACGTGAAGAAGAGATAGACTCTCCTATGATTCCCTATCAGTATCGTGAATTTCGGCAAGTATTCGACCCTAAAGAGGCAGAACGACTCCCACCACATCGACCCTACGACTGCCCAATAGACCTTCTTCCAGGAGCAGCTATTCCCTTCGGCAGGATATTCCCCCTTTCAGAACCCGAACTAAAGACTTTAAAGGAATACATCGAAGACAGCTTGCGCAAAGGATTCATTCGACCATCCACCTCGCCGGCGGGAGCGGGTATATTTTTTGTTGAAAAGAAGGACGGGGGTCTCCGTCCCTGCGTGGACTATCGCGAACTTAATCAGATCACTATAAAAAACAAATACCCACTACCGTTAATTCCTGAATTGATGGATAGACTTCGAGACGCTAAAGTGTACTCCAAGATCGACCTGTTGGGGGCATATAATTTGGTACGAGTCCGAAAAGGGGATGAATGGAAGACAGCCTTTCGCACTCGATATGGACATTACGAGTATCTAGTCATGCCATTTGGCTTATGTAACTCACCTGCTACGTTCCAGCATTTTCTAAACGATGTTTTTCGGGACATGTTAGATGCTTATGTAATCGTATACTTAGATGACATCTTAATATACTCACCATCTCTCACAGAACACAGACAACACGTACGATCAGTGTTACAACGACTAAGGCAACATCACTTGTATGCCAAAATATCAAAATGTATTTTTGAGACCAAAAGAGTGGAGTTCTTGGGGTATATAATAACCCCAGGAAAAATCGAAATGGATCCCAAGAAAATAACCACCATCCTCCAATGGCCAGTACCCACATCGGTTAAAGCAGTACAAAGGTTCATCGGCTTTGCTAATTTCTACCGGAGATTTATTAATAGCTTTTCCCGCATAGTACAGCCGATCACTGCACTCACAAAGAAACGGACTCCGTTTTTGTGGAACCCACAAGCCCAAAAGGCGTTCGAGACATTGAAACAAAGATTCACCACGGCTCCAGTGCTGATTATTCCCAATCCCCAGAAGGCTTATTTCCTGGAAGTAGATGCCTCCGGAAGTGCGGTGGGAGCGATTTTGTCACAACGTCATGGGGTAAACGATATGTTACATCCCATCTCTTTCTTTTCCAAACGACTCACACCTGCAGAGACCAACTACAGCGTCGGGGACCGGGAGCTTCTAGCCATTAAGATGGCCTTGGAGGAATGGCGCCATCTTTTAG
>VKOC01046985.1:0-11107 GCA_009364415.1 Spea multiplicata
GGGGGGGCGTGGCTTCGTCCCGGAGGACAGAGGGAGGCAGGAGGGAGCTGCCAATCAGGGGAGGAGCCAGACTCCCTTACCCCTATCCTTCTCACACCAAGGGGAGGGCACCAGGTGTGTGGAGGAGGGGAACAGGTGCCCAGAAGAGGTAATCAGGTGGGAAGGGGAGGAAACCTCTAATTAGAGACCCTATAAGAACCCAATAATCCCTTCACACTTTGCTTGCTTGTTGAGCCAGTTTCCTGTGGATTCCCTATCACCTACTTCTTGAAGATTATTGGATATTCTGCGTGACATTACGGTATTTTGACCCTTTGTGCTCCTTTATTGGATTCCTCTATTTGTCTTTGCCCTTTATCTGGAACTGTGACTTTATTTATGAACCTACGCTGCCTGCCTTTGACCTTGGAACTGTTTTTGACTACGCTGTTTGCCTTTGCCCTGTATACTGGAACTGTGACTTCGTTTATGAACCTACGCTACCTGCCTTTGACCTCGGAACTGTGTTGACTACGCTACTTGCCTTTGCCCTATGTACTGGACTGTAAATTCGTTTATAAATCTACACAGCCGTGTTTCTTTCATTTGAACTGTATGTTTTTGCTTGGTTGCTCATTAAAGCACCTTACGTACCAAACCTGCGCTACGCTCCGTTCCTGTTTCTGACAAAACAAGCAAGCCATCATGGAGCCAGCAGGAATGGTAGAGGCTATCCAGGCCTTGACTCAACAGCTTGCAGCAATTGCCCAAACAGTCCAGGGAGTACAAGATAACCAAGTGAACCTGCAGAATCAAATACAAGCCTTGCAGGGGGGCCCCTTACCTCTACCCGTGGGTCCACCCCCCGTTCCGCCTATGGAACCACCAGGAGGGGGTGCTGCAGTTGCTCCCGAACCCCAAGTACCACTACCCGAAAGATTCAACGGCGATCGTAGCAAATACCGTGCCTTTACCACTTCATGCGAAATGTTGTTCGTCCTCAAACCCCGGACCTACGCTAATGACTTTGTAAGAGTACGAACTGTAATTTCTTTGTTGTCTGGCGGTCCCTTGTCTTGGGCCCAACATCTCCTCCATACGCAACACCCTGCCTTGGACACTTGGGTCCAATTCCGACAAGCCATGGACGTTTTATACGAGGACCCCCATACGAGAGCCACTGCTGAAACAGCGATACACAACCTCCGACAGGGTCGCAGACCTGTAGAAGATTACATTTCCGAGTTTCGCCGCTTGTCCGTTGAAACAAATTGGAACGAACCGGCTTTACTCCACCAGTTTAGATTGGGCCTAGCAGAGACTCTGAAAGACGAACTGGCCCGGGTAGAGACTCCTGCTACTCTAGAAGCCCTGATACACATGGTGACACAAATGGACAGAAGACTCCGTGAACGGAGAACCGAACGTACCGCTGTCTCAGGGTGGGCTACTCGTTATAATCTACCCCCTAGAGCATCAACTACCCCAGCGGGCTACCCTTCATCGTCACCGTCAGGGGAGGAACCCATGCAGATTGGATTGACTAAAGGACCGTTATCTGAATCTGAAAAGGCTCGCAGACGAAGAGAGAAACTCTGTATGTACTGTGGAGCAGCGGGACACATAGTCCGTGACTGTACCCAATTAGCAGCGAGAGGTAAGACAACTTCCCTGCTCACTCCTGTGTTATTGAGTGGTACGGCTTGTCACTTATCTATTCCGGTTTCCTTACAGTGGAGAAATAAGAACACGTCCCTCACCGCCATCATTGACTCAGGTGCCAGCGAAAACTTTATGGACATCTTCTTGGCCCAAACTTTACAGATACCAACACAACAGAGAAGTCGCCCATTAACCGTTCAATTGGTTGACGGACGTTCTATTCAGTCCGGACCTGTTACAACAGAGACTCTTCCCCTTGGGCTATGCATTGGTTCCAGTCATACTGAGACTATCCGCCTTAACCTCGTTCGCTCTCCTCTGTTCCCTTTGATCCTTGGTCTACCTTGGCTTCGTCAACATGATCCCATCATTCGTTGGTCATCAGGGGAAGTTACTTTTTCATCTGTTTTCTGTCAACGGCACTGTTTCCCGACATCAGTTTTAGCCGCCACTCAACGTGAAGAAGAGATAGACTCTCCTATGATTCCCTATCAGTATCGTGAATTTCGGCAAGTATTCGACCCTAAAGAGGCAGAACGACTCCCACCACATCGACCCTACGACTGCCCAATAGACCTTCTTCCAGGAGCAGCTATTCCCTTCGGCAGGATATTCCCCCTTTCAGAACCCGAACTAAAGACTTTAAAGGAATACATCGAAGACAGCTTGCGCAAAGGATTCATTCGACCATCCACCTCGCCGGCGGGAGCGGGTATATTTTTTGTTGAAAAGAAGGACGGGGGTCTCCGTCCCTGCGTGGACTATCGCGAACTTAATCAGATCACTATAAAAAACAAATACCCACTACCGTTAATTCCTGAATTGATGGATAGACTTCGAGACGCTAAAGTGTACTCCAAGATCGACCTGTTGGGGGCATATAATTTGGTACGAGTCCGAAAAGGGGATGAATGGAAGACAGCCTTTCGCACTCGATATGGACATTACGAGTATCTAGTCATGCCATTTGGCTTATGTAACTCACCTGCTACGTTCCAGCATTTTCTAAACGATGTTTTTCGGGACATGTTAGATGCTTATGTAATCGTATACTTAGATGACATCTTAATATACTCACCATCTCTCACAGAACACAGACAACACGTACGATCAGTGTTACAACGACTACAGCAACATCACTTGTATGCCAAAATATCAAAATGTATTTTTGAGACCAAAAGAGTGGAGTTCTTGGGGTATATAATAACCCCAGGAAAAATCGAAATGGATCCCAAGAAAATAACCACCATCCTCCAATGGCCAGTACCCACATCGGTTAAAGCAGTACAGAGGTTCATCGGCTTTGCTAATTTCTACCGGAGATTTATTAATAGCTTTTCCCGCATAGTACAGCCGATCACTGCACTCACAAAGAAACGGACTCCGTTTTTGTGGAACCCACAAGCCCAAAAGGCGTTCGAGACATTGAAACAAAGATTCACCACGGCTCCAGTGCTGATTATTCCCAATCCCCAGAAGGCTTATTTCCTGGAAGTAGATGCCTCCGGAAGTGCGGTGGGAGCGATTTTGTCACAACGTCATGGGGTAAACGATATGTTACATCCCATCTCTTTCTTTTCCAAACGACTCACACCTGCAGAGACCAACTACAGCG
Source organism: Spea multiplicata (assembly GCA_009364415.1). Taxonomy (NCBI): domain Eukaryota; kingdom Metazoa; phylum Chordata; class Amphibia; order Anura; family Pelobatidae; genus Spea; species Spea multiplicata. The sequence goes on from VKOC01046985.1 coordinate 3,257, forward strand.
TCGGGGACCGGGAGCTTCTAGCCATTAAGATGGCCTTGGAGGAATGGCGCCATCTTTTAGAGGGAGCCGTCCACCCAATCACGGTTTTCACAGATCACCGTAACCTGGAATATCTCAAGAAAGCTGAGAGATTATGTCCCCGCCAAGCCCGATGGGCTCTTTTCTTCATGAGATTCCAATTGCACATAACGTACCGCCCGGGTACCAAAAACCTGAAGGCTGATGCGCTCTCCCGGTTATATGAAACCGACTCTGACATCACCACTAAGGACACCATTCTTACACCAGCCCACTTTCTGGCCCTTCAAACTTCCTTGATGGAAGAATTAAAACAACACAGTCAAGCACTGGGCAACAGCCCAGAAACAACCTCTTTACGTTTCTTAGATGGACTGTTTTACAAAGACAAACAAATATATGTACCTCCCTCACTGCGAAACACTGTCCTTCATTCAATTCATGACCATCCCCTGGCAGGACATGGTGGTAACAGACAATCCATAGACTTAGCAGCTCGATCGTTTTGGTGGCCTACCATGAGACGAGATATTCAACAATACATTCGTTCGTGTTCTGTCTGTGCCCGTTCCAAAGGAAGTAACGCTCCACCTGCCGGTCTCTTACAGCCTCTCCCCATCCCTGATAGACCCTGGGAGGACATCACCGTCGATTTCATAGTGGACTTACCTCCATCCCAAAAACACAATACTATTATGGTCGTGGTCGATCGCCTGACTAAGATGGCCCATTTCGTTCCCGCCACCAAGTTGCCCACGTCTTCAGAAACAGCAGATCTGTTTATCCGGTCTATATTCCGTCTGCATGGTGTTCCACGTTCCATCCTATCGGATAGAGGAGTACAGTTTACGTCCAAATTCTGGTCGGCTTTCTGTAAAGGATTGCAGATCCATAAACGTCTATCCTCGGCCTACCATCCCAACACTAACGGACAAACGGAAAGGATTAACCAGATCTTAGAACAATACCTGAGATGTTATGTAGCACATCAGCAAGACGATTGGTTACAGATGTTACCGTTGGCCGAGTTCGCATATAACAATCACACTCAGAAAACAATAGGTATGTCTCCGTTTCGAGCCAACTATGGTTATGACCCCACGTTTCTCATTGATCTTCCTCCAGCTCAGAACACCCCACCAGCGGGGGAACGTCTTCAGATACTACTACAGACCCTACCGATACTAAAGAACTCCCTCCTCAAGGCGCAGCAAGACCACAAGAAATACTATGACAAACACCGGAGGAAACCTCCCTCCTACCAAGTAGGAGACAAGGTATGGTTATCCTCATCCCATATCAAGATGACTGGACTTTCTAAGAAATTGAGTCCCAGGTTTCTTGGTCCCTTTCCCATAGCCGCCTTGGTAGGATCCGCGGCAGTCCGTCTACAACTCCCACAAACGTGGCGGATACACCCCACTTTCCATATTTCTTTGATCAAAAAGTGGGTACCGGATGCCAACCCGAGAAGAAATGAACCACCACCACCCGTATTGGTGGAAGGATCAGAAGAGTTCGAGGTAGAAAAAATCCTAGACTCCCGCATTCGCAGAGGACGTTTGGAATATCTGGTCTTATGGAAGGGTTATGGGAGGGACGAATGCACATGGGAACCTCTCGGTAACATACACGCCCCCGCGAAACTCAAGAGATTCCACGCAGCTCACCCTGGCCGTCCAGGCCCCCATGGCGCCCGGAGGTCGCCTCTACAGGGGGGGGTGTGTCAGGACCGGGGACGGCCACTTACCTCGCGGCGGGGATCGCCGTCGCGGGGAACGGATTCGGGACGCCGGCTCCCTCGTGGCGCGATCGCTCGTCCGCGGGGAAGGCCATATCCCCGGCCTCGATTTTGCCGCACGCCGCGCTTGGCAAAAGCGCGCGCTTTCCTTGTGGCGGGGGGGCGTGGCTTCGTCCCGGGGGACGGAGGGAGGCAGGAGGGAGCTGCCAATCAGGGGAGGAGTCAGCCTCCCTTACCCCTATCCTTCTCACACCAAGGGGAGGGCACCAGGTGTGTGGAGGAGGGGAACAGGTGCCCAGAGGAGGTAATCAGGTGAGAAGGGGAGGAAACCTCTAATTAGAGACCCTATAAGAACCCAATAATCCCTTCACACTTTGCTTGCTTGTTGAGCCAGTTTCCTGTGGATTCCCTATCACCTACTTCTTGAAGATTATTGGATATTCTGCGTGACATTACGGTATTTTGACCCTTTGTGCTCCTTTATTGGATTCCTCTATTTGTCTTTGCCCTTTATCTGGAACTGTGACTTTATTTATGAACCTACGCTGCCTGCCTTTGACCTTGGAACTGTTTTTGACTACGCTGTTTGCCTTTGCCCTGTATACTGGAACTGTGACTTCGTTTATGAACCTACGCTACCTGCCTTTGACCTCGGAACTGTGTTGACTACGCTACTTGCCTTTGCCCTATGTACTGGACTGTAAATTCGTTTATAAATCTACACAGCCGTGTTTCTTTCATTTGAACTGTATGTTTTTGCTTGGTTGCTCATTAAAGCACCTTACGTACCAAACCTGCGCTACGCTCCGTTCCTGTTTCTGACAACTACAGAATATTTTCATGGAAATGTGACATTGAAGGGTTAACACAGAAGATAATATGATTGGCTCCTAGGAGTCTCTATGCATGTTAGGCACTGAAATAGTAAAAATAATTAAGGTTCTATCATCCCTCACCAAAGAGGTTATCAATACTCTTTCTCCAGTGCTGTTAGGCGTCAGTTTGATTGCGTTCTTCATAACTTTAAGCGTGGGATGAGTCCATGCATTACGTGCGCACGAAATTCAGCAAAACATTAGTTAGAGTCACCACTGCGTCAAACAATACGGTTACTGTAACACTTTCCCTCTGAAGATTAGACCTTTGAGGTCCCAAATAAATAAACATGTTTTTCTTTGATGGCCACATAAACTCGCAAGATATGGAGAAAGCCCCGATAATGTTAAACGCCTTTAGCAGAGAACATACATTCCAAAGACCCTCCGCACTAAAATGTCTATAATTTACTACAGAAAATCAAGCAGACATGTTCAGGGAACTTGGTAACAAATGACTATTGTGTCTGCACTAATAATAATAACCAAATCAGCAGCACAATGACACAGGAGGAAGGGCACTGATTGGCTGATGGACATTTTACAGTGACTCAGTTACACAGGAGGAAGGGCACTGATTGGCTGATGGACATTTTACAGTGACTCAGTTACACAGGAGGAAGGGCACTGATTGGCTGATGGACATTTTACAGTGACTCAGTTACACAGGAGGAAGGGCACTGATTGGCTGATGGACATTTTACAGTGACTCAGTTACACAGGAGGAAGGGCACTGATTGGCTAATTGACATTTTACAGTGATTCAGTTACACAAAAGAGGAAACATGGATAAACAATTCATGGATTTACTATATGTGGCACTAAAACAGGACAAATAATTTACAGAATTAATTAATTTTTTTGGTAGCCGACACATCACAAGCTGCTGTCACATTATTACATTAAATTACATTAAATAAAATGAACCGAATTCAATATATTAGGAATCAAAGAGTAACCACAATTTGGTTTGGAAGATCCCTGGATAATTTAAAGATGGGATTTGTATTTGACTATAAATGTACCACCACCATGTAGACCACACCCATAGACCACGCCCTTCTTGGCTACAAGTGCTACCATATATGGGTATGGGTGAGCATATCCATATATGGTAGCACCTGTAGTCAAAGTCGTGCAGTGAAGGGCCACGCCATAACCATTCCGTCCATTGAGACGGTGATCAATCCACTTGTGGCAAGCAGTGACGGCACTATGGTTGAGAGTAATACCAGCTCGTCAAAGATGGACAGCAGCGTCTCCATTCAGAGCAGTGACTCTCTGACCTCGTGCTACCTGACAGACACCAGTCTATCCAGTTATGCTTCCTGCACTTCTTAATCTGGAGTCCGTGACACCATCATTAGTAGCAGGGACACTGACAGCTTCACCCCAGCTTCTGTATAAAAAATAATACAAATCTGAAAACATAATTTATATGTTATTTATATGTATATTTATTGGTATGAATCCACTTGCTCTGTTGCAGAAGAGCCAAAAAAATGTTCCTCTTCTCCTTTAGCCTTTCTACTTCTACATATTATTCTTTTTCTTTTACCAACCCTGTTACCATTATGGTTTTGATATCCTGAAATTTTTTTCAATAGAATGAGAGGACATCTTTGAACAATGTTTAAGGAGTGAGCAGTATGGGGCTAGCGGAAATCTTTTTTTCAAGCAATACATTTTAAAGTTGAATTAAAAACAACCAAAATTATTAAAACAAGCCAAAAACAAACCAGCAAAAGAATAAAAATACCCATCTCTAGCATCTAGATCAGCCATTGTGAATACATACAGTTGGGTTAATCTATAACCCAGCACTGTATTGGGTGCTTTGGGAATTTGTTTCAGTCGCCAACCCCAGCCGTATCTCTTTAAAGAAATGGATCATCTTTGAAATTATTGAAGAAACTTATATAAAAATATATATAAAAATTATTATAAAAAATTTTTATAAAACTTCAGTTTATAAAACAAATTTAAATCTAATTTAATCTTCTAAACATTTGAAACCCATCAGGGCATTTATCAAACTTCCAAACAAGACAGAACTGGTCAATACGGAAAGCTACACAATGTTAAAAAAATATATATCAGAGAAAATATATCGTACATGAGAGGTTGCGTAGCTTCTCCAGATGAATGGACGGTATATTATGACATGAGATCAGACGGGTAATCGGTAGCACTCACCCCAGCTATTGTTGTTCATCATTTAGAAGCTTTCAGATCCATTCATGTTGACCTCTGCCACCACACAAGATTGTACAATCAAGTCAAGGTCCTATCTGAATGTAGAATATGTTGGCTCAGAAAAGTCTGATTTTGTAGACTAGTCAATGTTTTGTCAGAATTCACACCAAAAGAATGAATGTCATTTTGCTTAATATTTGCCTTTTTTAACGACAATAGTAAAAATAATAATAGTAATAAACTGATTGATACCAAGTTCTAGTGTACAGATTTTTTCCGTTTACAATCATGTTTTTTCTTCACTAGAAGAGAAAACATTTACATTGTATCTAATTTTATTATTTTATTTTACTTGTTGTCTTGTTTTATATGATTTGTGGCAAACTCTGCTACCTCTAATGAAATGTAGGACTTTAAAGTAAAGGGCTTTCTAGAAGAAGATAAATGAGAAGTTGACAGAGATTCACTTAAATTGGAAAGGGTATTGTAAAAAAATGTAATTTGATAAGATAAGAACCATTTGATAAGAACCATTTGATAAGAACCATTTGATAAGAACCATTTGACCCATCAAGTATGACCAAGTCTTATCCTTGGTGGTGTCTTGGTCTCCAGATAGCGTTAAGTAGGTAGGGAGTACGAAGGGGAGTTGGCAGGAAGTAGATAGGAAGTGTACAGGAAGTGGGCATGGCTAAACATTGTCTTCCTGTAGAAAAACAGACACTGATAGGTTGTTGCCATAGAAACCGGGGGGGGGGAATCATCTTAAAAGATTTTGTGTTGTTTTTGTTTCATACACCTTCAGAAGAAAAAAGGTGAATATTTGAGGTTTATCAACTTTACAACCTGCCCCAATTTATTCATAAATAATATTCGGGGCAAATTATTCTTTAATGAATTTTTCTAGACGCTCTAGCTTCAGGCTCTGTAGAGGGTCCAAAGTCTAAAAAGTAAGGAAATAACATAATCTCAACTATTTTTCTTGCACGTAATTATTTAGCAGTTACATTTTTAAACCATTTACTGTACCTTTAATATGAATAAATGACAACATTCATGAAAAAAAGTGATCATTTGGACACCGAGAAACATTTTTGAACTATTTTTTTTTCAGATGGAAACTGATATATAAGCAAATAATGGCGGATGTAAAATGGATTTTCTATAAGCTGTAAGATCATTGACTTTTCACGCAACCTACTGAAGAAATACAAAGTTGTAACGACTTTCAGTCACACAGACATAAATCCAAATATTGCCTTGTGTTGCGGAGGACTTTTCGGAATATTTATTCCGAGAACGGAATCACTTTCTTTCGGCGAAGGATCCTCTGTTTGAGAAGTATATCCATTCAACTCGTAAAAGTTCAATTTCCTGCAATGTAATCGGCTGTACGCAGCAAACTGTAAACAAATAAAAGTACTAACTGACAAGGACTGCGGGTCCCTCAGTGACAGACACGGGAATGTCACGTTTGCTCTACAAGAGAACGAAAACTTCTAAGAAACCAGTGGCCATTTTTTTTTTACTACCAAAACTTTCCTATGTTGTATGAAAATTGAGTTAGAAAAAAAAGTAAAATAATAATAATAATATAAAATAAACAACTGTTCCCTCTTCATGCTCAAATTCCTCTTTTTTAGGAACTCAAAATATTGATTAGAAGGCATTCCATTATCTCCCCACCCGGCCCTGCTCCTCTTAAGAGAGCCGGCAAGGAAACAGACACCATCACAAAACAAGCCCCGTATTTAAGTTAACTAAGTAAGTAACTATGTTAGCGTGAGTGTGTGTATTGCCGTGTGTGTCGGTCTTAGTATATTACTGTATGTGCAGGTATGTTTATAGTGTTTAAGCATGTGAGTAAAGTACGTTACTGTGTGTATGTGTGAGTATGTTACCGTGTATGTGTGTGTAAATATATTACTGTGTGTGCGAGTATGTTAGTATTTTAGTGTGTGAAAGCATGTAATTGTGTGTCTATGTAAGTAAAGTACTGTGTGTGAGTATGTTACTGTGAGTGTATAAATGTTAGTGGGTTTAAGCCGGGCCAACCCAAGACATAATGCCGTCTGGGGCGAAGTTTAAAATGCCACCCTCCCCATTATCTACCCTTCCTCTCCCTCCCTATTATCTACCCTTACTCTCCCTCCCTATTATCTACCCTTCCTCTCCCTCCTTATTATGTACCCTATCCCCCTCTGCGGCGAGTCTCCCTGCTCAGTCTCGGTGCCGGCTTGTAATGCTGAGCGCCGGAAATGACATCATCTTCTGGCGCTCAGCATTACAAGCCGGCACAGAGATCCGAGCTAGAAGAGAGAGAGGGGCGCAGAGCGGTACTGACAACTTGGTAAGATAAAACCACTCTGTGCCCCTCTCTCTCTTCCTTAGGGGATCCCACTTTAACTCTTGGAGGGAGGTCCTTAGATAAAACTGAAGCACTATCAAGCACTAGCCTATCAGGCATTTGACCAGGCCTGGTGGGATATGCCACTTGCACCCTATCAAAAAAAAAGTTTTTCTGCCATGTGTGATGTCATTTTAGTAATTAATCAGTCACCTTATACAAGGTGATGTCACAAGAGGATAACTGATGTCACTGTCCCAAGGTGCTCCCACGAGAAGAAAATTTCACCCCCAGTTATAGTGGCAGTTTTTTCCAATAGACGATGATAGAAATTTGCATTTTTAGGAAGGAATGATAGCTGCCAGGGAACTATTAATTTTATTGCTTTTTAGACCTTGGCGTAGGCAGTTCTTTCCAAATTAATACATAAAACATTAGTGCGCTTATCTGTTATGTTAAATTGCTGCATTACATCTTGTGCTCGTTCAGCGGTAGTTCATTACGTAAACGCATATATTAAAGTTGTCAGTTTCTCTCTCAATTTGCTTAATCGTAGCAATAAATCTGAATTGTGACGCTTCCTTTGCCATTACTATTTCATTTTATTTCAGTTTTTTAAAACATTTTTTGCTAATAAACATACTATCAGACCAGACCGCCATTTTTTAAATTTT